>JAVQJF010076739.1:0-45352 GCA_036023855.1 Gadopsis marmoratus | reverse complement strand
GAAAGTTGCAATAAACCCCCACCCCCCCCCCCCTCAGCACAACCACTTACCCTGTCCCCTGATAGGCCACTTAATCATTCTGTCACAGAGATAGTGACCCAATCTGCATGTAAGGCTGTGTGGAGAAAATGTGAAAGAGGAGAGGGCTTCTGCAGCACTGCAGATAGGCCACATCTACTGACATTCTTGTTTGAAAAACGGAAATATGTAGACAAGAGAGACTGCAAGTACACAATCTCTTTTTGAGTAAGGGAATCTATTGCGACTGATATGGAATTGAAAGGAACAGCGTGACATTTTGGGAAAAATGCTTTTTTGCTTGCTAGTGGAGAGTTAGATGAGAAGACCACTGTCATGTCTGTCCACTAAATATTAAGCTACAGCCAGCAACCAGTTAGCTTAGCTTGGCAAAACAAAAGACTGGGAACAGGAGGAACCAGCCAGCCTGGCTCTGTCCAAAGGTCAAACGAAAGCCGCCTACCAGCACCTCTAAAGCTCACTAGTTATCACATTAAACCTTGTTTGTTCGATTCCGTACAAAAAGTATAAAAATGTTTGCAATTGTGTGTCGGACAATTTCTTGGCTCTGACCAGTTGCCAAGCAACCAGCAGACACTCCAGGAAGTTGCTGTCCATTACCATCCAATTTACCTTTGTTAAATGGCGATGTGTCATTTTCACACTTTGATTTTGGTACCGATTAAACAAACAAGAAAAAACATGTTTTAATTAGTGAGCGCTACAGGTGCTGGCAGGCGGATTTTGCTACCTTTTGAAAGAGTCTTTGTGCTAAGCTAAGCTAAACTAACCAGCTGCTGATTCTACAGACATGAGCGTGGTACTGATCTTCCCATCTAACTCTTCGCCGGGGGGCCAATGAGTGTATTTCCTCAAAGTGTTCCTTTAATCTAAACGTGTTACTTTCTCTACAGAAAATCTCAGCGTAAATTCAAAGGTTTTGCTGCAACATTGTAGGCGTTACACAAAACATCCCCAGTATGATGAAACACACTGAAAAATTATTTCCCCTCATTCTCTACAGCAAAGTGTTACCCTGCTGTGCGTTATGCTCACTCTGACCATCATCCTCCAAGAGTAAAAAAAAAAAAAAGGTCTCACACAAAAAAAGTGGCATGTTTATCTCTCGCTAAAGATTAAAGAGTGGTGAAAATGCCCCGTCAGCGCGGCAGGATACTGTGACTGGTGACAGCGCCTGACCGTTTAACACTGAAGCTCTCTGCCACCGTCTGCCAGCAACACACCATCAAATGAGCTGGGGCCAGGACTGGGAAGCCTCAGCTCTCACCTGGAGTGAGAAGCTGACAGCGGCTGAGCAATCGCACTGATAGTTGTGCTAATGTGCCACAGGGAAGATCACTGACTCATTGCCAACATGAGGTGCTTTGTCATTCTGAACATACTTCTGCTTGTGGAATACTTTAAAATATAAGCAGAGAGGAAGGGTTTCAACGTACACAAGCAGCAATAGCTAGGAAAACAAGGGCGATGTGGGTGCAAGAGGGCACACTCACACAAGCACTACACTCTAGGAGGCTTCACAGTATGAATAAGCCTCTTTTATTTCTCTTCTTCTTTGAGCACTTCCAGGATTCGGGCACCGGCTGCCTTCTTGGAGGGAGCCAACAGAAAAAAGAAATAAGATTGGTGAACTTCAAAGCATCCTCTCATTTTTCTGGGTTATGTATGAGAGACTTGGAGAGTATTTCTCAGCGTGAGAGCCAATGGGAGCGGCAGCCTGAGGTACAGACCTAATGAGCCTGCCTGAATGTTTTACAGCCTGACAAAAAAAACAAAAAAAATTAATAAACACAGAACCTTCAGAGCATGCTCAGTATCAAATAGTCTCCTGCACTCTGAATATTGGAAGCGCAAACATGTATGCAGGTATAGTGCAGAAGGAGCCAGCTGTATGTACATATAATATGATCCCTCACATCCTCCACACTGTTTACTATACTCTTGAAACCTGAGCGATCATGTGACCAATCCAAATGCAAGCCATTGACTGTCTTTGATAATTACAACACCAGAGGCTCTGGGGAAAGAAGAAACCTGGTTTGTATTTCAACATGTTACTTGAGGACTCAAAGCCCTGTGAAGACAGAAGAATACATAATTCTCTCTGTGCAAAATGTGAAAATTGTGTTGGATTTGGATTTTAATTTGCAGAGGTTCACATTGGGCTAAAAACCGATCTATTCATTGTACGTTTGTTATGATACATTTGAATTAAGTTGAACATAATAATAACTGCTATTGATGAGCCTGATGCAGACCTTCATATGTCAGCATTAGATAGTAAGAGGTACAAGCAGCCCAAGATAGGTTTTGTCCTTGGTACAGTCACCTCAGTGCTGCCTGTGTTATATGTCCCATGAGAGACATCAGAAAAAAAAAAGAGCATCCTGCAGCACTTTATAAAATCCCACCCTCGACTCTCTATACTCCTCAGCACTACTGTCAGTCTCGTTTCACGTCTGGCTACTCACTCTGAAAAGCTAAAGAGCACTGTGGCTTGTGTCTGTTTTGTTACATTGCGGATACAATACAGTAAACCTGAGGTATTTTAGTCTTTAATGTGCTGTTGTTTTTAGCTGCCCTTATTTGTTTCTCTGTGTTCAGGGAGGTAGCGAGAGATGCCGGTGCAGCTACAGGGGTGAGCAGAGCATCTATCAGCAGGGCAGCCTCTTGGACACTCTCCAGGAAAGACGTACTACAACCACCTGGCAAGCTAAGTGAGGCATGATCAATGAGAATAATCTAGACACAGAGCTTTACCCCCTCACACCTTCCAAAAGCAGTGCCAGATGTGGAATCATAACAGATTGCACACAAACTGCGTGAAGACAAGGTCCATAGCTGGATCCAGTAGCAGATCAGGTCCCAGTATTCCCTTCACGAAGGTTTATGGCTTGGCTTTGAGTAAAGTTTGGGACCACATGCATCTGAAAGCAACATGCACACAGCACCTGCATTATGGTAAAACCCAACAAAAATGAGATCAGATACAAAAATCCTCAACTACAACAACAACCCACAGATGCAAATAACTCTACTCCAAATTCCTCAAAGGAAGTGTTCATGCAATGCTGAGAAGAGAGAAATACACCCTTACCAGCACTACTGTAATTCTGTAATCCTGTTCGCCACAACAGGCTAACCCATTCACCAAAGAGGCACTTAGGGTTAATGTTACAATGCCTTAATAACGTCCCTCTTCCGTTCTCCCATGAGCACCAGAAACTGCAGTCCTCTTCACACTGTTTCCACTGCAGCACTACTTGTTCTTCAACACACACACACACACACACACACACACACACGCTCACTCATTCTCTCTGTGACTACCCCCACCTCTGTTTCTCTCAATCCCCTCCCTCTCTCCACTTTTTCTCTCTCTGTCACTGAAAGGATCCCCCTCCCCCTGACTTTCTCTCCCATCTTCCATCTCTCCCTGCACACCAGCCCTTCACGACTTAGCCGGCTGATTTGTGATGCTGCTCACAAGGCGCTGTATGCAGCAATATGTGCCCCCGGTCCAACACGTAAGGGCAATCCAAAAACATCCATCTACTGTGCGACCGGAAACCTACGCCCTTTTTCAAACAGCACCGCTGCTCGGGGATTCCACAAGCTTATAAGGCTGCATGAAAAAAAGAGTGGATGTAAATTATTAAATAGGGGGAAATAAAGACATAATGTTGATAAGACCCCTAGACAATAAGTCAAAAACAAGAAGATACCTTTCATTTGCCGTGTGCTTACCGCAGCAGTAGTCTGCCGCTGAGTCTCTTTCACTCTGATCCATTTATCTGAATTATTTCTTTGGACTTGCACCACTCCCGCGGTCATCAAGGAAAATTTTAATCCTACGCCAGCTGGCACAAAGGCTAGCAGGGTATGGCGTATATAAGCGTATAAATATGAGAGAGTTTTTGGTATGATTTAAAAACATTTTGCAGATGTTCCTTATCACATTTTCGCTTATATAAGCATAAGCTTAGAAAAGAGGGTCTTGCATATGGTCCTGTGATAAAGATCACAAAAAAGGGCTTAGAAAATAGAAGATTCATAGTATAAATACTTAAAGTGCTCAAACATCTTAGCTCACAATGCTTTATTCCCCTTACAGTGGGCATATATATCTGTAAACCTGCTTGTTTAACGACAAGATGTGACGCACTCTTTCGCTTAACACCAATGCTGAACCAGACAGTTTGGAGCCCTTCGGGTATTACTCTGTGTCACCGAGAATTATCAATGCCTCCTAAGTGAATCACCCATCTCATTGGCCGGCAAGGAGCACTTGTATGAGAAATCAATAAAGTCTCAATCAGTGAAAATGGAAGGGAGAGAGAGATTACTTTTTGTAATTTCAAAACATACAAGTGGAGGGAGAGGAATGTAATTTGTTCCCTGTCTGTGGCAATACCATTTCTCAGCGTTGGGTCCAGGCAGGCAGTAATGTATGGTTGCTGGTTCTGAATTAGAGGTGATCTGATAATTATAGGGGAGGTGACGCTGTCCCAATAAGACTCGTATAAAGAAAAATGACACAACCACAGCTCTGTACATCTTGATATACTCTTTAAATATTCACCTTTGGGTTTAGGATGTTAAAGTGTACAAACATTAAGGGATGATGCTGGCGTTACTCCCATGAAAACATCAAAAACCAACAATGTGTCTCAAAACGTTGCTATTCCCTTACCCTGTCTGTGGTACCCATCTCATTTTTTCCTACTGAAGATGTAAATCTATTCAAAACTAGTCATAAATATATAGTTTAATTTTTAAAAAGGCACAGTAATTTCCTTAAAAAGCTGGACGTAGTTTTTGGCAAACATTACTATAAACAGGAGAAAATGGTGCATTTGTTTTCTATTTTCAACTGTGGATTGATACACATTTAGTTTGTTCCAAGTATTTAACAGCACGCACCAGGACAGTGTACATAGGATTGACACAAGATAACGTGCCCAGGTTCATCGTAATGAAGGCACATGTCACCCAGTGCAATGGTGTGGCGCATTGGTGTTTTTAATAGTTTTTGGATGGAAATGAAAGAAACACAGGCATGGAAGCATAAGCTAAATCAGGTTTTGGCTACACAGACAATAAATGTTACCACGATCAATTAATTGTTTGGTATTTTTATGGGATTTGTTGACAGTAAGAAAAAATACAGAATATCTCCTTTAGGATCCACAAACAAACCTGGAAGGTGGCTGCTTCAGCTCTTCCTGCAGATCTCCGCCTCTGTATTGTTTTGTGTAGGGTGAAAGTAAAATGTCAGCCTTCCACTGCAATTTGGATTAAATTAAGCCCAATAGTTTCTATTCCCTCCTCGTTCGTCAACAGCGTGGTATGGCATTTAGGCCTCACTGTTAGTCAAGCCTGTATTCCTCTGTGCACTTTTTTCCACATTGTAAGATCTATCTTACAGCCCAGTGCCCCGAAACCCAGGCAGGTCTGATTCTGTGTCTGAGTGGGAACAGGATATTGATCCAAACAAGATTCATAGCATGCTGGGTAAACCCATGGTGAGCAACACTGACACCCGTCCCATGTGACATGAAACACAGAAGCATACTGATTTGTAGCAACAGACGACAAGTATGAATGCTCTCACCATGGTGTTGCATTGCTGACTATTGCTGCTACAGCAGACACCAAATACACTAATAATCTAGTAATCATCAGCACCATTTCATTGAGTAAAAGAAAAAACTCCATCAGACCTTTCTTTGAACTAAACAGGCCAAGTCTCCAGAGAGATTCAGTGCAACGTCAAATACATGTTTAATAAGGCGTGCGTGTTGTGGAGACTAACTGCATGGAACTTACAGCCACGTATTAGTCATTCACTCAATGACTATGGGAAGCCATTAAAATGCATTTCCCTTCCCACTTTTCTAATTGTGCTTTTCTGTGCGACAATTTAAGCCACATAGCCATGTTTTAACAAGAGACAGTAGAGATATTTAACAGAACCTCGTCAAGGAAAGATGAGGAGGTACGCAGGAAGGATGACAAGGAAACAAAAGACTGTGATGCTTCTATCTATGCAGGTGACATGAGAGCAAAAAAGCAGAACGCGTGCAGAAACATACGACAGCATCTAGTGTTTCGTTTTATCAAGTGAAGTCTCAAGATTTCTGGTTCTGTTTCTGTGGCGCTGCAGATGTGAGGAGGTGCAACAATACTTTGTGTTTCATTGTGTTGGCCCACTTTAGAACTGGCAGACTGAGAGGGAAGCCTCGCTGCGAGAGCCATGTTTTCACACTGCTGTTCAGAAACTGCTACAATCTGTGTCATAGCAACTGAAGATTGAAGGGGTATTGCTAGAAAAAACTCCAATTACAACTACATAGCATATTTTGAGATCATATATTTTTCAGTAGCGTAGTTTCATAGATAATTTCATAATAATTTCTCAACAAAACTGTTGATCATTTACATTTTTTCTGTGATTTTACTTTAAAATGCTTTAAATAATATATTAAAAATGTAAACGTTCAAGTATACAGTATATAGTGTTGTGTAGATTATTTATTGTTATTTATTTATTTATTCAACTGAAATACAAATCTGCACTGAATTCATTAATTGATTCTGTGCAATTTTAAGTACATTTTTCATATTCTGTAATAACACAATATTGGATCACACGACAACTTGCATGTGAAAAGGGTCAATCACGGTCACCCAATAACCCACAGCGAATTATTACCTGACTACACAGCCCCCCTCAGCTCTATGCCTCATGTTTCAGCTTATTTTTTTGGCTTTTTGAAAAACTCTACCTACCTGCCCAGCATAAAACAGCAGACAGACAATTAGCAAGTAGCTGGCAAATATAGTGGACAATTCAGCAGCTAAATAGATAATATTTCCCTCAGGATTTGGTAGAGACCCAAAAAACAGTGCCAATATAAGAGGGAATGTTTGGCTTTCATTTAGGGTCCATTCATTTATTTTATTAAAAGCTACAAAATCTAATGACGCTGCATATTCAAATAGCTAACTGTGTACCACCAGTCCCTAGGGTATGAAATCCTCTTTCAGTGGATGTTGAGCAATGTTAATGTTAAAAACAATAACTCTGGCAGTGAGGGCTGAACATTGGTGGATGGCTGTAGTAACAGAGCCGGCATAAAATCAGCAGCCAGTAACCGTCCTTCCAGGCGCGGCTGTTTATTAGCTTTCTGTATACCCTGAGGCAGTGGAGCTTCCATTACTCATGGAAATGACTCTGATTAATCAGCTGAGTGCTGGAGTGTGCAGGGTATGATGGAGACTGGCGCACAAAGAGCCATTCCTACAGTAAATGATGCCTGTTCATAGTGGACTGCACCTTCATCCTCACCACGCCTTTCCTGCTCACTACACACTGCAGTGGGCTCCCCTCCTCCCTGCCACACGCAAAGCTTTCCTAAGAACAGATGGAGATTGGGGAAAACCCCACACACACACACACACACACACACACACACAACGCTGCATGCTGACATCTAGTGGAGTCCGAAACATGTGATCACGCAAGGCTCACATCTATACTGTAGTATAGATTTCAATGTTGGATTCCATGTTTAGCCCAAAAATATTCTTCTGAAATAATTTGGTATGATGTAAATAACTCCATTCTTCAGGAAGAATTCATATCTACCAAGCCGTTAATGATAATCAAGAGAATTTTCATTTCAGGTCAATTAGTGCTTCACCCCACAGCTCATCAGAGTGTTATATTAATGGACAGTTTCGGAAAGCATCCAGCCATAGACGGTTCGCCATCTGGGCCATGCCTTCAGTGAACAGTAAAGGAACGGGGGCAAGCTTCTCAAATGACGAGCAATGGATGATACGTCTGAGAGGGGAACTGCAGAGGATGGAGGCATCTAACAATGTGCAGTGATCTGTCTCCTCTTAAAGAGGACGGTCTCGGCAATGACACTGGACTGTTCTGATGGAGGGGAGAACCCCCCCCGCCCCCCCCCCTTCTCTGTATCTCACAACCCTTTAAGTGCACAGTATTGGCTAAGAGCCTCGACTCGTGGACAGTGAGTATCTTTGCTGGTAGGATACTTACAGCCAAATCTTGAATCTCGAAAAGTGGCTTGAGGTAATCACAGTGAGAATGTTGTCAGTCAGAATCCCTGAAAGAGAAAGACAACGTGAACTCAGAGAGGCACTGTTCACTCTGAGTCAAAGCAACATCTGTATTGTATTTCCTGGAGCTCTGGGAAGCCATCCTCAGTACAGATTTAATTTGAATCCCTTAAGAGACATTTGGCAAATTTAAAGATGATTTAAAACGTTTGCTGTTAAACTGCTGTGTGTTTCCTTTCAAGATAATCCATGGCATTAAATTACACTCCATGACTAGCTTGTGTGATTAGTGGTCCTGAATTAAAAAGATAAAATGAGGATAAAAAACAAATGAAACTTTCAATGAGCACACTACAGGACCGTGTTGCAGCAAAAAATATTTTGAGCTAAGAGAAGAATATTGATCGCTGTCTCCCACTCCCAAAAATCAACGACTGTCTCTTTGAATCAGCGTGCAATGCCTAAAACAGCTTTCTAAGCCACCGCACAAAGTTCGAGCCTGAGATAAAAGAGGTTTGAGTTCAGGAAATAGATACCTAAAATATAACAAAATTGGTCTTTCATTTTTAGCCTTTCTATTACCAAGATATCTTACAGTGGTGTTTTGGTTAACCTCTAAATATGAAATATTCAGCCTTTAATAAATACTTTGGCATATTGAGGTGTTTCACTGACAAATACAACAGGCAGGTGTTGGCAAATGAACAACACCACACCAATCTTTATGGTTTAAATATTAGATTTAACATTCAATTGACTCATTTGGCATCTGACTTATTTATAAGAGAATCAAGTCAGACAACCCTAGTTTGTCTATCATCTACTGTGAAAATACTCAAATATTAAACAGGTAGTTTGACATTTTGGGAAATTGGCTCTCTTGCTCTCTTGTCTGTATGTTAAATATGTAGCTACAGCCAGGAGATGTTAGCTTAGCATAAAGACTGGATGCAGAGAGAAACAGTTAGCCTGGGTCTGTCCAAAGGTTTTAAAATCTGCCTAAACAACAATGTAAACCAGCACCTCTAAAGCTCTTTAATTAACACGTTATATCTCGTTTGTTTGCCAGGGAAAGAAAATAAATAACATCTTAATCAGTGAGCTTTAGATGTCCTAGTAGGCGGATTTGTTTTTGCCTTTGGACAGAGCTGGGTTAGCCCGTTTCCCCCTGCTCCAAGTGTTTTTGCTAAGCTAAGCTAACCCTCTTCTGGTGGTAGCTTCATAATAACCGTCGAAATATGAGAGTGGCATCTTCTCATCTAACAAGTAAGTGAACGCGTTTCTTTCCCTCAATGTCGAGGTATTCCTTTAAGGTACAGCTACCCAGATCTACATCACTTTCTTAGCAGCGTGACATAGCCAGGGATAATCTACTGTGCCCTTTAATATAACGTGCAGACGAGAGAATTAAAGAACTTTTATGATCAGTCAAATTCTGTCCATGTTCTTCTGCAGACATTTCAGGATGTTCTATTTGAGGCCCAATTCCCTTCTCCTATTTTGACAAAACAATCAATTTCATGACTCACTGGACTTAATAGCTTTATTGTAATTGTATCATGAAAGACATCCACAGGGAGAGATAACCAACTCCAATTTGTGCACTTCAGTGCGAGCAAACAGTTCACACCATTTAAATCTGCCATCAGCAGAACAGCTTTTCTTCTGTGAATTGCGTGTATTATATATGGATTTTTTTCTTTTCTAAAAATACTCAAAACAATCCATTCCAATTGAAATTGCTATTTAAGTAAATAACACCGTTGAGACCAATCATTTGGACCTGCTGATGCCATAAAATCTATGATGGAAACGAACACTGTTTTCTATACCTCGTGCTGGTGACCTTTTAACTCCGGCACACGCAACTCAAGCATATCCAGACAACAAGACGGCTGATGACGAATATGACAAATATGACTGTACTGAAGAATAATTTCATGGTGCATGAAGGAGTATGTACGGGGGACTCTTTAGGCTCTTGCACAGTGGAATACCTGCAGAAACTATGAAACAGTCAAAGTGAGTCGTTTGCAGCTAGATGAGGGGCCACAGTGACAGGGGAGAAAAGCAGTGCTTCAACACTGCTTCTCACTGCAGCACTCCAAGAATGCAGGGGGCATTTTCATTGTTTCAAATAGAAAGGTCAAACGACAGGACTGATTTAAAAATCAATAAACAAAAATGTGATAACCTGATTTGAATCTCAAGCCTTAATGTCAAGATTCCTTCCTGTTATATGCTTTTTTAATAACAATCTCACAGCAGAAAGGCATTTTATTGTGCGAGGACAAATATAAGGTCAAATGTCCCTCCAAAAGAAGAAACAAAATTCTCGAACGATCATGAATTGGCTAGCTGACGGGAGCGACAGGCCCTGATGTGCAGATTCTCAGATACAATCACGTTAAAAGGAATTGCCTCTTGGTGAACATAATTGGATCTTTCCCACACCTATTTATATCCCAAGGGACCAAACTATGGAGAGGAAAAATGAAAGGGAATCTAATAAAGACTCTGTTCTTGGTTTTTAATTTTTATATCACTCCATGCAGTTCATATTAAAATGAACATTGATGGTGTAGGTGGTGATGTCAGGATTTCTAGACATTTAGACAGACATTTTTCACGACTACACTAGGTCTATATGGAATAATCATGCTACAACATGCCTCTGAAAATACTGCACCAATATCATTTTGCATAACATTTGGTTGCTTAAATGTGTCTTTCAAGGCCCTCAAAATGTATTTATCCCACATGAAAACACAATTTATTGCCAAAGCTAAAAGTTCTGACAAATTTGGTTATTTGATATGAGAGATTTCTATATTTCTTCATCTTTAATTTTTATTTGAATTTCTATTTATTTTTCTCTGTGCGCTTCTTGATGGTTTGAAGTGGACGGAGCGCAGTTAGAAAAGGGTTAGGTTACTTCAATCAGGATGTAGCAACAGTGGAATCAGGATCTGATGACAGCTGGTGGGTTGTTTGGTCTATCAGATCTGACCAATAATGATTGTTGCTCGAAATTTCCTTTCGCGTTAACGTCTTTTGAAACCACTAATAGTCAACTCCAAAATATAGTCACACCATTGTTGCCAAAATGCCCTTTTTAATTTCATCAAAATCACACAGTTCAAGTTGTGCACTGCTTTAGCCGTCTGTACTGGCCATTGTTTTCACTGACCCTGTCCACTACTGTGAGCTGTGTCTCATTGATTAAGAAATAAAGTCCACGTAAGACACTTGAAATAAAACTTTCTAATATTCCAAACTGCTAAAACCACACTTGCTGTCCAAGAGACAAAATACTCTGATTTAAGTTGCCTCTTATTCCCCAATTGATCTCACTTTGATAAAGAGAACCATGTAGTCCAAACAACTGCAAAAGTCACTCAGCACCAAACTACAGAGCGTTCCCATCCTTTAACAAGATTGCTGTGCAGCCTCTAAGACAGCACTTGAATTGCTGAGCCCCCAAGGTTACCATGTTTTCTTTTTCTCTCTCAGTCTCTCGTTCTCTCTGTCTGTGTCTGTCTCCAAGACACGTGGCTCCCCATGACTGCTGCTCCCACTCAAACAGGGGAGGGGGGGATTCATGTGGGGCAGAGGGAGCCTACAGGAGACTTTTGGGGTCTCTCAGCTGCCCTGCGCTCTCTGGAGCGTAGCGCATGAACACTGGAAGATGTGCATGTGTGAGCGAGGAGCTTCCACGCAGGAGGGATCTGGCCCAAATTTAATCTCTCTATTGTGAGGGCGGAGGGTTAGAGGGAAAAAAGGGCAGTGCCTGCTGAAATCCCACTGGCAGTGCTGCAATGCAGGGGTTTAACATAGAGCCGGAAGGCAGGCAAACGCATTCAAGAATTGGCCCACTCATGACACACAATATGCACATTTTCGCACAAACACGAGTACACACAGAGGGACGAATGCACACATGCACACCCACAAAAGCTCATTTAATCTGACATGCCTGCAGTAAGACCATTTGACAGGCAGGAAATAGTGATTTCAACATCAAAAAATGGCTGCGACGCCTACATAGAGTTTCTATGACGCGGTTCCTCTTAAAGATAGGTCACATGTAATATCTTAGTGCCGAGGTAGGTCAGGGATGTGCAGCACTGTGAAGGACAGGCAAAACAACTTGGATACCAAAAGAAAAGAGTAAAAAGAAATAAGCGCAAATAAAGAGTAAAACACATACAATCTAACCACCCTTACAAACATCTAAGTTATAGATGGAAAGAGAACTGATTAATTTTCATATTTTCAGGACTGTGTCGGTGTGGTTTGATCATAGTGATGATTTGATTTGGCTGATAGTGACCAAGCGGCCCATCAACTGTCATCACATTTTGATTCAAATGTAGCTGAATCCTGATTGGCGCGCAAAGGTTTGTGACCTCATCTTTTGCCAAATGAGCCCCGCCCACGTCAAACCAGAGAGAGAAAGAAAAGCAGAAATCTCTCGATGGAAAAAAAACAAAACGCTTGTAAGTTTGGCAGAAAATATTGTGTTCACGTACAATCCCATTACTCATAGTAAGAAGCTGATTGAGGCATTTTTTAGGGCCTTTAAAGGTTATTCAAATGATTTCTGTGTTGAAAGTTATCAGTGAGCACATTGCACCATTTGACTATATCTGAATATAAATCGAGGTGGAGGCTGCCGTGGGCTTTACTGTTAGACCGCACAGTTTCTCATAGTGTGAGAGGTGAAGAGCGTGATGATGGGTGGTTGCTTACACGACAGATTGCTGACTGTGGGAGTCTTTTACAGTCAGCAGAAACAGGCAATTGGTGACACTTTGGCTTCTCCACGCTCTGATACAGCCAGTACAGAGACAAGAGAGAGAAACAGTGTCATTGTCAACAGTGTCCATCAAAAATGCCAATGTATGACACTGACTAAGTTTTATTTGAATCAAACCGAAAGTCAGCATTTAGTGTATGAGCATTAAACCATATTATGTGATTGAGCAAAAAACTACTATTGCTGTTAATGTGCTGGATTTAAATGAAGTGGATGATATTATGTTATTCATATGGTATATGTGCTGCTAAAACAGAACATGGCACAGCGGTTTGCATCCCTCTCTCTTTTCATGTGGTGCCCCCACATGAAAAGAGAGAGTACTGGATGCTACAAGGCAATATTCAAGGTTAATTTATTCATCATCATACAACCCAGGGTAGTACAACAAAATGCAAACTGTAGTCCCTTCATGCTACATGCAAAAAATGAATTCATTCAATGGAAGTCTTGTATTTCCTTTGTTATATACAGAAAATTTGTGAAAAATCATGTAAAGGTTTATATTTAAACTATGAAAGTGAAAACTATTAACCAAAAACCAAATATTTTTGCTGGAGGGGCAGCTATTTGCCAACCACTGTCCAATGGGGACTTAATGTTGATCTTTCGCTGGTGATAAGTTGTTTCTTTCTGACATGAAGCACAATGTAACTAATTTGACAGCTAGTCTATACGTCCTTGTTACTGTACCAACTTATTTTTTATAATATCTGTAACTCTTTCTTCTTCGTTTATGGAATCTCATCGGTTTCTGATTTGTAATCGCTATCACTGAATTTGTTCAAATACGGTTTGCACAGTTTCACCATTGGTTCCAGTGAAAACCTCAAATGCCATCTCCTGTCTTTAACCTTTAAGTGTGTTCGGAAGTGTGCTTTGTTCGCCAGAAGAACGAAAAAGGACTGTGATCCAACACCTTTACAATATCTCTGGTTCCTGCATTAAGCCTATAGCAGAGATCTTATTCAATTTAGAAGCACGGGTTTAAAACAACTGTGTTGGGCAACAGAGCTATCTCTGCTAAATTTAAAATGGCTGCATCAAATCAATTTCAACGTCCTGCCTGGCAGCGTTTAAAAAGTAATTGCTCCATCAGCCACATGACACCAACAAGAAAGATTGAGCTTTTGCGGCATTTGTTTTTTTCAGTCTATACAGCCTTTAGGAAAACGATGATCTTACATCACTTTTTTGAAGGAGGTGCTGTTTTTCACAAAGCTACTGTCCTTGAATCCTGGGGGAGAGCGCCTACTGTCCTCCAACTACTTGCTTCTTTCCTTGGCTTCCCAGTAAATGGCATGTAACACTACAAACCACACTAGACACAGAGAGAGGTTCAATATTATCAAGGAAATGTATCAGTTTGCTTTCCGCTTTTGAGCATTAACATTGCATAAATCTGTAAAATTGCAAAAATTGCAGCTGGCCTCATCAACAAGGGTGACACACAGCAGGGTGTTACTTAATACTCCCATAACCCCCCTCCCCGTCCCAAAAGGGCACTACATGCTATATTAGCGAAAGCCCCAAGACAATCTGCACACTGTGAACATCCTCAGGTAATGTTTGCACTAAATGTATATTTCTCCATATTAATATTATTGTACAGTTTGCTTATTTTTAAATTTGATCTTATTTTGACTTATTGTATATTTCTTAAGATTTTATGCACCAATTCACCAAAAGCAAATTCCTTGTATGTGTAAACCTACTTGGCAATAAATCTGATTCTGATTCAAAGATGTGTTGGATTTTATTGTACAATGCCATGTTTGAGTCAGCAGCTCATTATCTTAATGAAAATAATTGGATGGTTATTATGGAACAGGACAGTCTGTGAAAAGACAAATGGGAAATGGGGGGGACACTCAAAAGCCTCCAGACCACAATGTCTCTGAATTACATGCTTCCTGAGAGCAGTGTGGCGCTAGAAAAACAACAAACTCCCCAGGGGATCAACAAACTCTTATAAATGTCAAATAGGTTTTAGTAATGTGCTCTGCAAGCAGCTATTTCTTTTGGACAGGGTCTCTCAACATAATAAATTACCAAGTAATATTAATATTACTTGGTATTATCTACCAAGATCTGTCTATAGCTGGAGGAACGATCTATTCTCATACTGCTTTAGTGAGTGCCACATTTCTGCTCAAAACCAATGCAACAACTCATCTTTGTCTTATGATTGTATTTTATGATTTGGAGGTTGAGAATGAAGAGTGCTGAAACTACAGAAACTACAGAAGTGATCGACTTGTCAGAGGAGGTCGGATGATCTTTTTTCTTCTTTTTCTTTGCTCCTTGTAATGCGGTCAAAGGTATTGTAGGACAAACGACAGACAAGCCGCAAGTGGAAAAACAGAGCGGCTGCTCATGGGGATCATTCACCTTCACATCGCCAGTGCACTCTATTACAAGGCAGGCCCAAATCTTGGAAACCACTGCGCCATTAGTCAAACACAGATTGAGTGTGACAGCTAACCTCTCATGATGATCTCCTTGCACCACACAAAAAGTGACTCTCGTTGCTGCATGAACACGTTGCACACAAATCAAGTCTCACCGCACAGTTATAGTCCATAGTACAAAGCAGAGACGCAGACAACAAACGAAGCATCTGATAAAATAAAAGTAAACTACGGTATAAAATGTCACGCATTAAAGAAAATGAAAAACGAACAAATAATCTTCCCTCTGTGACTGAAACAGCTCTCTCATACAGCTGAGCCACAACACGCTGAATTTAATTACAAATACCTTTAATATGCTTACAGCAGGCTGTTGCTTCCCACCACAATGATCTCTCATTAACGTCTTTAATGTACATGTCTTTCCTCTACAACTCCTTCATGAGTTAAAAATGGCTGCCGTTTCATCAGTTCAATACATTCTTGCCCTCCTCTCATGATTTATTCAGTTGTGTATAAAGGAGTGGCGTTACTTACTTTTTTTTAAATGACGTTCAGAACATCTCTCGTGTATTCAGAAAGTCTCCAATTGAGTGATGGAAAGATTTGACCCAAGAACAGTGCAATATTTAACTGAGATCATCTGTAAAGTAGACAGAGAGTCGTTTTCAATTAAGCGCTCATTACAAACTAAATTAAGTACTGACCTTTGAAACATACCTGCACAGGGAAGAGGAGAGAGAGGTACTTTAACACATCCATCTCTGATTAAAATGACAACTCTCAATATTATGTTTCAAGGTTCCCCAATATTACTTGTGTTTAAATCCCTCCAAGCAACAAGCAAGTCGTAATTATACCAGCATGATCTAGTCATTAGCATCAGGGCTTGCTTAGATACAATTTCAATGGTCACCAACTGTATATTGTGAAATATCTGCAAAGTATTTTCATTTTTAAATGTCCACGCTGACGTTGAGATTGCATGGATATCTAGTGGCCAACACTAAAATCAAAAGTACCAGTAGTCTTCTCAGCTGAAAGGCATCCTTCTATTCAAGAAATATCTCAAGTGATCAGCTGCACAGTAGCTTATCCATGAATAGCTACTTATACTTGAGAATTCATGCATTCATTTATCAATTTATGAATATTTCTGTAAAAATCTATGTAAAAAAACAAACCATGTTCTGTAGCCACAAAAGACACAGACCCAATCAGAAAGACAAGCAGACGTACATAAGGGACGGTCCTGCAGCCAGACAGACAATAGTGTATTATCACCTGCCCTCACGTAGCCTTGTAATCTGAGAGCGGCATCAACAATCAATGAAAAGAGGCAAAGAGAAGACAAGACCAATCGATGCCTTTAAGAAACACCACGGTAATTGTGTACTTATCAGTTTAGAGCAGCTAACTGCTATGAACTGCTATGAGTCTGATTTGGGTGACCATTCCCAAGATATTGCTTCATTTTCAAAACAGCCAAAGATTTCAAAAGATTTCAAAAAACAGTTTCATGCAATCACAGTATTTTCTCCGTTCATGTTCGCTGGTTTGTGCTCTGCTGGTATGAATGCTAGGTGTTGATTTAAAGTGTACTTATTCCAGTTACAGGGCCTCGAAAGAGTCCTGTATTGTCATTTCTCGCTGAATGTGTGCTGCGAATGGGTGAATTAGACTACTGTTAAAAGCTTAGCTTACTGTTACAGCGCGTTGGGAACCGTTTCAACGGTTGAGTAGCGCTATATAAGTTAAGAGTGCATTTACCATTTATTGTAAGGCTTAACGTGAGATTTGATTATTGTGATCGACAGCCGTTTCACCAAAACACTCATTCACATTTCCTTTTTTAGTGTCAGTGTAACATGAGCAGCTATCGGAATATGAAAATTAAAAGATCACCATTGGAAGGGTCAACTGAATCAATACCAACACAAATCTATGTATAGATTAGTTGACCTCTTAACCGCCCCTCCGTACACCTGCATATACTGTATGTGGGCCTACCGTGTAGGTGAGGTTTCATAGATGCACAGGGAAGCTGAAAAATAAATCACCGTCAGGTGTATCACCAGGTGCAAGTGATTAAAACTTACTGCTGCGGCAGAAAATGTGGAACTCACAAACTGGAACGCCTAAAAGGAGAACATTTTGTTCCCATGGCAACAATGAAACAAAACTAAGACTCTAGAGCACTTAATGAGACCGTATTTAGGTACAGTGGTGCTTTGAGCTACTTGCGCTCACAATGCTAACATGCTGATGTTTAGCATGTTAGCCATCTTAGTTTTGCCAGTTAACACTAAACACAAACGTCAGGAATCGGTCGGGGTGCGGAGGAGGTGAGGAGAAATGGGACCCAGACGCGTACAGCAGGAAATGAACCGTCTTTATTAGTCGTAACAAAAAGGGGCACTTACAAAGGTAAGGCAGCAGGGGCGCAGACGGCGGGGAGACGCCAAGACGAGGAACATCCACCACGACGACACCGCAGAGAACCAAAGCAGCAGAACACCCTTAAATACACAAGACACTAACGAGGGATGAACAGCAGGTGAACACAGGGGAACAGGTGAGAACGTTTTGACAGTCAGGGAGGCACGAGGGTAGGTAGCTGAGGCAGGACACAAACTCAAACACCGGCAATAATCACACAACAAAGAAAGCACGAGACAGGCAACAGAAAACAGGGACACAACCAGTCACACGGACGCGGGGCGTGACCACAGAGTAGAGCAGAGGCTGATGGGAATGGCATTAGTTTTGCAAGAATGTGTTGATAAAGAAAAGTATTGGACAAATTGACATTTTGACCTGACGGTGGCAAGAAAGTCTGGAGCTCACCAGAGCTATGGCAATACATCTTCAGTGTTACATGAATGTATGTGCTACATTTCATGAAAATCCATCCAATACTTAAATAGTTCAAGTAATTTCACTACAAGCCCAAAATGTCAACTTGCTGGTGGCTCGGTAGGAAACGTCAGGGGATCATTAGGCTTCATCCTCTGGGGACCATGAATGTCTGCACAAAATTTCATGAAAGTCTTTCCAGTAATAGTTTATATATTTCACTCTGGACCAAACTGGTACGGCGACCGACAGACCAACATTTCCCTAAATCCCTGACATATACCAGCCTTTGTACACTGTGGCAAAAAGCAACTGAAATAGTTGGATCAGACACTGTTGGCAGTCAGTGCCAGCTGGCCAGAAAACACAAACGGTTTTGGGGTTTTGGCTAGTAAATGTTTCCACAACTTGCTTCACCTTTTGGCCAAAATGCACACTGAATTATCCAAAAGGACCACACTCCCTAGCACGGGTCCGTTTTATGAGCCCATCAAATTATCCCAGCAGGATGTTGCACTGGTAACATGGGAAGCAATAGCAGATTTTATGGGAGCGCAGAGGGGGTGGCCAAGCCAGGGCCCTCACTCAACAATGTGGCTCCAGTAAGGAGCCCATAAGCCCCCTCACTACTGTATTCTGTAAAGCATTTAAATTGTATTTAATATCATGCAGTGCATCTGCTGTTTCCTGTACTGTAGCTCTCTATTCTGGTGGCATTGTGGCGTTCCTACAGTGTCGTCTGTCTGGTACCCCTTGAAGGGCCCCTTGACCTTCGTTTTGCTTTGCCGTTTTTAGTGGACTCGTAAACTAAAACACTGTCTGACAAGGTTTTTTCAAAAATGGTTCATTTCATTATTAAATTAGTTTTACATAAATGAGTCAGTTGTATGAGATGCAGAATATACTTGACCTAGATCTGTGTCCTGTCCTGTTCCCTCACCATCGTACTGAAGTGATGATGATGTTGCTGCTGTTTGGCAGATTATTGTGTGTGGAGTATTGTCTTGCATGGTGTCTTGCTTCACTGTTGTAAAATGTTAGTAAAGGCCAGTAACCCCCGAGCCGGGTGTGGTGACCCACCATGAGGCAACCATGGAGTAAATATAACAATATGCTGTATATTTTACAGTGATATTAGAAATTAAGAAGTAGAATGTGGTACTACAGTATTTTCAGTTCATTGTAAGCTACAAAACTGTACCACATGTATTCTAAGTTGCAACAAAGATATTACATATTATATAATATTATAGTAATATATTACAAGGCTTAAAATGATGAAATGAACTATTTTTCTGATTCTTTTATCTTTCAGTGGGCATACCTTTGGCAAGTTCCAGACTCTGTTGATGAAAAATATAACTGATTATATTATTCAATGACTGGGGAAGAGGGCCCAGACAAAGCTCCGCCCTGTTGGGAAGCAAAACCATTTGGAGGGGCGCTCATTAAATGCCACTTCTGAAACTGCAAAAAACAACTGCAGCACCCAATGATGTAGTTACTCCAACCGGGAAGAATCGGGGACTAAACAGAACAAAAGTTGCAACACATTTATTCACGTTTCTGACAATAACAATAATGTAATACATCAAATCCACTTATAATGTCAACCTGTTCCCTTTAGACGAATTAAATCTCGTCTTTGTCCATCCTTTTCATTACAGCTAAACAAGGTTTACAAGTAGCCGTAGGATTACTACATTGCATTAAACCATAAAAGTAACCGTAAGTTCAACCTCTTACTGCATCCTAACAGATGCAAGCTAATGCCCTAACAATTAAAAACCAGAAAGCCTTGAAGAAACCAATAACACATGCCAAATCTCACTCAAATAACAATATGTGAAATTCTACACAGCCGACAGACAGTATTCTATCAATTATTCAGAAGGAGAAAGGCTCGCAAAAAGTACTACACCCCCGGCTATGCAGCAGTAAATCACTGTATAGCACACCATCTGCTGCTTGTCAAAGCCAACGGTAGCTGTGTGCACAGGAGTGCAGCACAGCATTGATCCTTAAGTCTGGGTTAATTTCCACTGTGAATAAGATTGATAAGAAAGAGCAGGTAAAATGATGTGTGGGTTAAAATGTAAAAACTCAGGAAAACGTGCATTATATCCAGATATCGGCAATACATAATTTCCCATTTTTTAATAAATGAAAGAGGAATTTCACAATGTGCACAATGTGAGCAGTGTGATGTTTCTGTATCTGCATTATGTGTTTCACCTGGGCTTAAGGATGTTACTGTAAAAAGAGTATAAAGATGTGCCTCATTAAATATTGAGCGTCCACATGACGGGATGTATGAGGATGATGCTCCCTCTCATCTCTGGGTCCTTCACCCTCATCCGTGTTTCAAAAAACGTAGCCTCCTCCAGAAACAAAATGTCCCGTAGTCAGACTTCAATAATACAACGCCTTCGTTCTGAGGGCTAAGGGCTGGCTTGTCTGACATCTGACTAATCGGTGACGAAGCCACGGATTCAGTTTGCAGACTTACTGTGCACTCACATTTTCTGGAGAAATAAACAACAGATTTCCCCACAATATCCATTTTTCTATATATACAGCAGCATCAGCTAAAACATCTGGTAACCATTTAATAACAGTAGAAGTGATTATCCTTTGGTACAAACTGTACCTTTCAAATTGAACTTGGTTTGTCAGTGTTCCTGACTTTGGGACGGTTTTGATGAATTGACTGTCTTCATAGTACATTTAGTACAATTATCATCTTTTCCATTTGGTATCTGCCAAAGGACTAATGGCTTGATCCAGTCGTACCTCTGACATACACGCACTCATTGGGTGTTAGAAGATATGCACTAGCCACAACAACAGTCAGGAAACTGCGTTATTTCCCAAACTGTAGCTATGTCAGGAGAACCACATCACTGCGGGTTCTCATTATGTTGCTGATTACCAGTTATTCTGCACGTCAAACTCAATATTGTGTCATGTCATTCACCCAGTCAAACAAAAACCAGTCAGATTATTTGCTGTGTTTACATTTCCTGATGTCTGCGTGTGAAATGCTTGGACTGTATTCCACCCCATTCTCTCTCACAGTCTCTCTGCTGCGAAATGTTAACTGAAGCAAAATGTCCTAATAAGCGCCTTAAAAATACAACTTTAACGTGTTTAAATAGAGCTGACAGGCGTACACAATGCTGTGTAACAATGTAACATTTCAGTTACATTGCCCTCCTTTAGTCAAATTAATTATTCTTTGCTCTTCAGTCGCTCAGGCCAAGATAAGAATTTCAGTCTTATTCAGTTAGAGCAATTTGAACAGCACTGCCCCTTGGAAAGAGCACCGCACCTCCAAACAGCAGCACTTGCTTATTAGCTTCACCAAATTTAACACACTGCATCATTACGACCAACACCCCTGGCGCTGGCAGGGTTTAATGTCATCCAGTATTGTCATTACATAAGAACTGACATATCTGTAAATGATTTTAGCTTCACATAGTTGGACGAGAAACAAGTCCAGGCAGTATACCCTCTGTGGGTGATGTTTTACTGTGTTTAAAAGTCACAACTGCAGCCATTTTAAAAAGCTCAATTAAAATGGAGTTGTGCTACTTGGGGGAGCAGAAAATACCCAAACAAACATAAAAAGTCACATTGAACTGCATTCTGAATGCGTCATTTTGAAGAAATTATGCAAACTCCTGAATCAGGGCCTCAGTCTGGCATCTACTAAATGCTCCAATGTTATGTTGGAAGCTGTTTAAAATGTGCATCAACACATAGTTTTCACTTCTATTGCAGCTTAACTTTCCAATTTCGATTCATTTCTTCGTTTTGTAATGTGAAAATGGTGAGGCTGCAAAAGTGAAAATAACGTTTGTTAAAAGATTCTTAAACGTTTCAGCCGCACGCTGGGAACTAGATAAGGAGAAAATGTCCATTTCAGTGTATGTATACATGACTCTGTAATGGCACTACGCAGTTTCACTTTGCTTTCAGAGTGAGAGCAGAACAGCTGGTTAGTCCCCCCTAATAACCCGGGGAACGTGGCGTTGGACAAGCTCAGTCAGAGCCAAGCCTAGGAGTCGTCCGCTTTTTGCAAAGATCCACAGTTCCTACTTTTCCAACGTGCATCTCATTTTATCAGCTCTGTCTTGAAAGTGTAAAACAGTGTGTATGAAAAACTAACTTATCAAACCAATTACATTAAATTTCCCATGTTAGCATAGATTTCAGAGAAGATGTAAAATCGGCTTCCCTCCCACCGACATAACCAGTCGTGTTTGTTGACACCATAGACTGTACATAAAGATTGATGACAAGACAGCTCCCTAAATGTAAAGCCGAAACATCTTGATCGCCCCCTGGTGGCTGGTCATAAACCCCTCCACGTTAGCGGGCGGGACATGGGCAAAACAAAAAAATCAAATTACACATCAAATAAATTTTTTCTATAGATTGTTTCTGTCGTTTTAGGTAGTTCTTATCACACTTATGTTCAAGTGTTCAAAGGGGGGGTGTGATTGATATGGGTGGGGCCTCGCTACCTCACTACTGCGCAGACTGTGGCACCAAATGACATCACCAGCTCATATCCGGGATATTTTGCCTTCGTTTTTGTACGATGGGAGGAAGTGGAGACGCGTAGTCCATCTATATATACAGTCTACGGTTGGAACGCATGACCAAGCTGCAGCTACGCTCAGGTCTCTGCAGTGTTAGGTGAGTGTTTTCTCCCTGCACTGCCTGTGAGATTCTTAAGGCAAAACAGCTAGCTGAATTATTACTCACTGTGTGACGGACAGAAAGTCTGCGAGAGAACAAAAAACAAAAACAAAATATCAAGCTCACTTTCACTGCCCCTTTGATGCATCTCAATGAGGGAGAACAAACCAGCCATGTCCTAGATAAACAGTACCCTGTCCGTCTACAGCAGTCAGGTTTATATAACAGCAGACAATACACGGGGATGCACATCACTTCCAGAGCTCCATATGACAAAATACGAAATGCTGCCAAAATGCTGCATCCATCGCTTTAAAAACCACTGAGGATGTTCTCTATTAAAAAAAGATTTTCAAAATGACTTATAGCAACACAATAGGTGTAAATTTGATGTAGTTTACTTTACTTTTAGACTTTAATTATCTGGTGAGGGCGACGGTGTTGTAATTACTTTCTGAATTTCACTGTTCCTTAGTTTCTGTCTCACAAAGGGGATCAGGTGAGATGCAGAAAGTTATGTGATACACAAACTTGAGCTGCATACGAGGTTTAAAATAAGCATATTTACTCGACAAAGTGCTGGTTCCCTTGTCATGAATAGTGCCATGTTCAGACTGTTGGCTGAAGCTGTTTAGTTCTGTGTGTGTGTGTGTGTGTGTGTGTGTGCGTGTGTGTCCAGTGTTGGATGGCTAGAGAGTCAAGTATGACAGATCACTGCTTGTAACTGACAAACACAAAAGGAGAATCTGAGCGCGGGTCAGGCCTGAAATGAGAAAAGGGAAGAAGAGTTCTTGGAGACTAGTGACAGCGGAGAATAAGGGTGAAGACTGGTTTGACCTTTCAGAGATGAAGATGGACAAAGGATTCTTGAGGCACACAGGGGTTGCGTGTTTCCTGTTTGGCAGACTGCTAACCGAATTGCATCAATCATTATGCCAGCAAAGTCTATAAACAGTATCAACAGTTTAGACAGCAATGAAGAAATTCGGTACTGGTAGGCGAGGTAATGCATTGACCGAAATGCAAAGAATGCATGTTGTTGACTCACTAAAACAACACGAAGGGAAAGATTAGACTCTGCAACAGTCGTGACTAACTAATGCAGTTCCCTCCAGCATAGGAGACAATGCAAGGCCATTACAGTGGCATCCTGGTGTTTCCCTCACCTTTTGTTTACCTATTCTTCCTCCTGAGCTGTCAGATATTATACAACCACTCTCACGCAAGCTCTCAGCGATTAACACTGCCATGCTGCAATTCAAAAGGCATTCTTAAACAAGGGACTCACAGCTAGTAAGACAATGTGCAATGTGGATCTCTGTATCATGAGGGTTTGTGTAATGATTCCATAAAATGCTCCAGATGAGAATGAAGATTGCAAATAAACCTACAAACAGCTCTCCGGATAACAATTCTGCGAGTGGGCTTATATAACTGGACAAAGAGATGGGCAAAATTATTTAGATCAATACAAAACAATGAATACCGTGTCCTTCATGCAAGGCCCAACTATTACCAGCCTTATCATGGGAGGAAATAGATTTTGCAACCCTCCATCGTGCTCTTGGAGACGCCGACCAATTTGCTCAAGTCAATAATCTGTTTGGGAGAGATCAAATCTGAAAGTTTTCTCCAACCCGGCTGGCACACACACCCGTCCAAAACACAAAACAACACATCCAGACATTATGCCTCACTCTTTTTAAGAGCCAAGAGAAGTTAGATTAGTAGACGATTGTTTCTGTTTGTTACTGACACTTCTTTGCAATGCAGTCTGACTCAAAACAGGTGCGCTGAATACAAATGAACACCAGGACTCTTTTATTCTGGGAATGGCAGCAGCACAACGACCTGAGTAGACAATGAGTGAAGAGGTGGCTCAACACTCAGTGGAGCACCTTCAGCGTTACAAAGCAGCATAAGTGACCTGCCACTCACACACCTTGAGTTGTTCATATAAGTCACAAAAACCTGTGAACCACAGTGGAGGTCAAACCTTTGGGATGAATCTAACTCCAACAGACAGCGTTTGCAAGTACTAATGCTAATACTAGTAGGACACTGTTAACCCCATTTAAAAGAAATGATTTGGCGTTGAAAATGTTACTTCAGTAAAGGCATAGTCAGGAAAATGTACTTCAAGAATTAAAAGTAAAAGTACACAATGCAGAAAAATGTCCCCTGTGACTGTTATATGGCATTAGATTATTATTACTGATACGTTAATATGTAAGCAGGATTTTACCTTGGAGTTGGTCGAGGTGGAGCTAATTCTTTACTGTTCTATATAAGCCTGCAACTAATGATTATTTTCATTATGGATTAATATGCTGGTTATTTAAGTAATTAACTGACTGATTGAGTCAGAAGTGAAACCTTCACAGTGCTTGTTTTTGTCCAACCAATGGTACAAGTTCTCAAATTGTTTGGGCTGTACTTGGACATTTGCATGTTTATCGTTCAAAACTCTTAATTTGTAAAATAACTAGTAACTAAAGCAGTCGGATAATTGTAGTCAAGTAAAAAGAACAATATTTTCCCTTTGAATTGTAGTGGAGTAGAAGTAGAAGGTACCTCAAACTTGTGCTTAAGTACAGAAGCTGATTAAATATACTTAGTTATATTCCACCACTATTAAACTTCAGTCTTCAAGATGAAACTATCTTGATAAAAGGCTTCATTATTGCCTCCTTTTTTATACAAACATCATCCTTAAATCAAGTCAAATGCATATTTAAAATGCATCCATGCCTCTCAGCATAACATAATTCATCATTTCATGAGCCAAACAAGCTTTTCCTTTGACATTGTTTCTTTTATTCTTCATTATCTATCAGTCCTACCACTGGGAATATGGCAGCACTACTGTTACTGAACTCACAGGGCTTTTTTTTCTTATTCTGTGTGCTCTGTCCTTCGCCTGCACACTGGCCTCAAAGAAGCAGCCTTCATGCTGAGCACCTACTCATGCAGCTAAAGTATTCTCCCTCCTCCTCTCTTTCCTGTCTTCTCATTTCTCTCTCTGGCTGATGTTATATTGCACAGTGTTCCTCTAATGAAAAACACAAGTCCTTGCATGCCTCTAATTTAAAAAACAAACAGACAAAAAAAAAAAGGCACAGATCTCGGATGCTCGCAGGCTGCAACTAAATCATGAAATTCCTCACAGCAGCAGCCTGCAGTTTAAACTAATAGACATTTCCCAGTAACCTGTGAGCACACTCTGAACAATTCCAAAGTCTGAGTTTATTTTAAAGCTGGGAAATAAAACAAGATTTCTGTTGATGTTTGCACTGCTCCGAGTGTTCTGAATGTCAGATGGGCAGATTCTCACTTGGCAAAGCTAAGAAATGGTAACTCAGCTCTCCCACTGCGAAGCCCCGCGGGACTGGAGACAGAGGGAAAGTGTCCCCTCAGTTCTAAGATTTCAGGGAACAGGACAAAATAAAATACATTTAATGAGACTCTGCGTTGTTTCTCTAAGCAGAAAACAAACCTTGAGATTCTGCTGTCAGATGCCTTTTGGAAAAGACTATGAAGAAGAAAAATAGCATAAAGTAGTAGAAGTAGAGAATACATACAAAACCCTTGAACAACATTTTACACATAGTGAGACCCCAAAGGCATGCTTCTTAAGACAACTACTGACAGGCTATCAGATTACATCGCTGCTCCTAAACAAGCTTGATGCTACTATAGGATGCACCCTGCACCTTTCTGGGGCTTTACCTTCAAGGTTCAATTGTATCCCCTTCTACTAGCACCTGATAATGCCGAGGTTGGAATTTAAGTGTGATTTTGTGGCTCTTGGGGGGCCGGAATGAAATTGCTGCCATTACCAGCTTCCTCTCTGTGTATCGAGAGGCTTGGAGCCGACACAGTGTGCATTTCAAACGCCTCTGTGCGATCCCTCAGCCCTTTTGACGGGGACAGATCCCCACAGTAGCTTTTGGCAGACACGTCTCAACAAACAGTGGTGCTGCTTTGAGTTGAAAGAAAAATAAATAAATACGGCAATGAAACAATGCGACATATGCATAACACTGAAAAACACTTGACCGCACGAGCAAGCGAAGCTTTGCTGTAAAGCAGTGGGCACACGAAGGCTAAATGTTGCAGCAGAATATCAAGAACTACAGAACAGCTAACAGTGACAATGAGGTTAGGTGACAGGGGTGTAAGCGGAGCAGCGTGGTGTAGATGTGGTCACCGGCCGAGGCTATGTCGCCCTGGAGACAGAGGAGCTGAACAGGGTTCCTGAGCTCTGATACGCTCATACGTACTAAAGCCCGGATGCAATTAATACATGCCTCCATAAACATTTATTCACATCCAAGAGTGATGCCAAAAGACCTAAATATATATGTGCATTGCTTGTGTGTGTGTGTGTGTGTGTGAATTGAACAAATGGCAGTCCTGGCAGATGTCTCTAATGCTGGGAAAAGCAGAGTTTAAAAATAAAACTGAGGAGAGAATAATGGAGATTGTCTCTGAAGACAAAGAGGCTAAAAACAGTGTGTCCTTTTAATAAGCAGTCATGACAATCTCACCGTGTAGACAACAGTAAACAACGGCCTAGAATCTGTTAAGAAGATGACTAAATGTGACACCATCCTGCAGAATAACAGACCAGATGAGAGTTACACCAGATGTGTCATATAGGAAGCCGTTTTGATACAAATTGGATGATTAACAGAGCAGTGCAGCCAGCACTGAGGCATTTGGCTGGAGTACGCAGCTCAGCGGAGAGGGATTGGCTTTGAGGGCCGAGGGAGCAGATGGGACGGGGACACGGAGCTGGACCAAACGACTGAGAGCGCCTCCTTGGTTTTGCATCAAAATATCACTTCCATGCTCGTCTGTACTGAGGAGTGACTGCAAACACACACACACACACACACAAACAGAAGTAGCTCTGTTTCAAGCAGCGGCTTGTTCTTCATGGCAAGTCATCTCTGCCTTTAGCTCCACCCTCTTAACATTAATTATGCAGCTCAATGCAGCACTCCGAATCCCTACTGCAGCTCACCCACACTACAATACTCTGCTGCTTTCTCCCACTCTCTGTCTCTGTCACACACACACACACACCTCTCTCCCTTTTTTCCCATCATTACTACCTTCTGAACTAGCCAGAGTCAAAGACAGCGTTTTCCTCCAAACATCACCTTGTGAGTAGCGTGCTGTTGCAAGGGCGAAATGCATGACTGTATCAACGTCTTGTTCTTGATTTTTCCAAAAAGATTTTGCAAGGTTACATGATGCTCACACTTTATTTTATTACTAAAGGAAATGCATCACTACACATGTGAAATGTAGGTTACTAAAACATGAAATCTATTTCAAAATGCTCAAAATCTAATGCTCCTGATTCCCTGCGTAGAAATGTTATTATAATTTTAACATATTTCTTTCCAGCAATGCTATAGACACAATAATTCAGAACATCTGATACATTTGATGTGAATGAATACATTTACATTCATTGCAAGTTGGTTTACTATCTTCAGTTGCAGCGTGACTCACTACCAACGCATACGTTTTTTTACCTTATCATTTCCAAAGCCCGGGTGCTGATTTCATTGCAAATCAGAAGCAAAGTCTGATGTGCCGAGGCAAACCCACTTAGCAGCTCAAACACCTGTCTGGCGAGGTGTAATTGACACTACTACTCCTGAACACAGCGAGAGACACAATCAGACCGTGTCACAGGGGTCCACGGCTACGCAACTGCGAATCAGTCACATCAGCATAGGAGAGGGAAACCAGAGAACATGCAAAGAGGGAAGCTCTCACGCTTCAGTCGTCCACCCCCCCAGGCAGTGGGACAGAAACGTAGCAACTGTTTATGGAAGCAGAAACAAGCTTCTCCTTCGTTTCCCGGAGCTTTCACATGATTAAGATTCATTTCACATCTGCATGCATGTGTTTTTGTGCATGCGTGTATGTGTACTCTATGTGTGTTTGCGTGTGACAGAGAGCACACTACTGGCCCGGCCAAAGGCTGTATAATGAATCCAACAGGACTTAAGTGCGAGGCTACCCTGTGTGAGTCATTCGTGCATTCTGTGCACTGCCTGACTTTTTAAACTGTATAAATAGTGTTGGGGTTTTTTTCTTTAGGATGAAGGCGAAGGTGTTAGAAGTTATTCATGAGATCATTATTTCTTATTCGTCAAACAGGTTACCGTCAAGCCACAGACATGCCAACACCGGCTATTTAGGGGTTCCTGTTTTATGTCTCTCTATTGTTGCCATTTCAATGAGTTCAATAAAGTGTCGGTCTATGTTTGCAAAGATGCTATCTCTGGAGCAAAAGCAAACACCAAGGCAGATGTTTCTAAAGAGGAAAACATGGCCAGGGAAGGTGGTATGATTCAGCTGCCACCGGGTAAGGCTTACATAATCCAGGGGGGAGCGTGAAGTGACTACTCCCTCTCTCTACATGACAATGGGCTGGCAGGTGCAGGTCGGCCGTTTTGTCACGAACACCGTGTTTCCATCACTCCTTGAAAATACCTGCATCATCAGAAGTACAGGATGCACGGCGGGTCAAAAGCTCTTTGTAAGGTTGCTGCTCGTCAGCAGGCAGCCCTCTGCGCTGTGCAGCTCTGCTGCTGCAGGGGTCTGTTCAGTGCATGCAACCGGATGGTGAACAGAGCACACAGCGGGGGCTGGGCACTGCAATGTACTGCAGTGCTCGTAGCTCTGCTATGCACACCCACTCTCTTCCATTCCTGCTCTGCCTCTGACAATCTCTCAATCTCTCGCTCTGTCTCTCGCTCTATCTCTCGCCCATATTTGCATCATTTGACTTGCCTTCCTCTCTCTGCTTTTGTCCGTTTCGTGCTCATTTCTCTCCACACTCTTGAAGCTGACTGTAACCCATGTGTCCAACACTGTCTCTAATGTTCTTCATTTAAACTACCCTGTCCTCTGTCACGCACTAGCACACTTAGAAACACATTTACACAAATGCATACATACAGTATAATGTACAGTATATTATACATCCTGTAACCTTTCCCTGGAGAGTATGATAAAGTGCCCTTTTCCTGATTATGGAGAAGGCACACGCACACTGTCGTTACTTCACTGTATTTATCACAGTGTCATTCTAGTATCTCGAAGAAGGTCTGCTCACCTTAAACATCTACAGTGTTTCATGTGTACAACCTCTCCTCGTCCTGACATGGAGACTTTGGGGATTGTTGCTAACGGTTGTATGTCACAGTGACAGCCGTTGTTGCTCTGCTATGTTGCTTACACCATCATTTACAGGGGCACACTAAACGCCCATGTTGCACAGTCTGGGACACAGGGTGTCACAGGGAGGATGAGCAACGACAACCAGCTGCTCCCTTCCTCCAAAAAGCTCACAAATTTTAGAAAGAGTTCAAATACTATATACATACATAAGAAAGGAAAATACAAAGATAAATCTTGAAAGGCAACTTGCTTATCCCACCAGCACTTGCTGAAGTTAACTCTTGCACATGGCCAGAACTGTTTATGTTGTGATGCTGAAAAGCCTGATTAAAGAAGGTGCTACAACACTGAATTAAACTTTAAAGTAAATCACAGGGTACAGGTCTGTGTGTTCAAACCAGCCATTCCATCTAATTAGAAGTGGTTTAGTCTCCCCCATCTCTCGCACTCTGCTTCTCTCTTCAAGAGGAATACTGGTTAATTCTTGGGAACAGCGAGAGGTCTCATTTCCGTTTCCCATTAAAGAGCTGAGGTTTCTGATCATTGCCATCTGAATGAGTTCCTCAGCATGCCGGCCGCATCCTGCAGAGACACTTTCCTGGTCGCTCTCAACCATGACATGAAACACAGCTTTGTGTGACAGCAGGTGTCAGAACTGTACGGGCTACAGTCGTTACATGTTTTACATTTAACATAACACTGCTGTCTTTTTGCAACTCTTTTTAACACATTTCTAACATAATTAGTTACTAGCCATTGTTAGCAGACATAATGTATCATTTCTGCTCTTTATCATTAGCATTTTGATTTTGTGTTATCACATTAATGGGTCCATGTAATAAGCAGATGTCAAACCTGAATGATTTTGCCGCTGCAGTCAATTTCCTCCCACAGTTTGATGTGTTATTCTGAGCTTTGCAGTGAAAAAAGATGGCAGAAACAAAAGCCACAGCACTGACGGACAACACCTGGAGCATCCAGTGGTAATACAGGTGGAGAACGACAGGAAGGAGAAGGGTTTGTAAAAGGAATGAATAATGAAAAGTGTTTTCTTTGTGTTATTAAGTGAAAATGCAAAAGAACAGATGTGCACAGCCAACTGCAACATCAATTAGGGACTAGACAATGGCTCAGATCATCTAAATAGACGTAGCTTTGCCTTAAACTGTCATCCAACCCTCACGGCTAACCACTAGATTTCTTCAAATTATTTGAGGGAAGCACTTATTTGCTCTGAGCTCTGTCCATGGTGCTGAAGTGAGTTACATTTCCTCCCCAGCCCTATCCCCGACTATAACTCAGTTCTGAATAATTGAAACTCTATTTAAAACCAGTTACTGGGTTCAGTGATTCTAATCAGGTTCATGTATGTCTTGTGCATATATCTAACTACCTGGGGGTGAAAGGTAGTAGCCTTCCAGTCATTAACTAAGTAATATGAAAACACAAGTACATACTGTACTCTGTATACTGTCAAACAACGCTTTCTGCAGCGTGCCCACACAAAACACACCAAGTCCATCCATATTTCCTCCCATTCTGCAGCAGGCCAGTGCTCACAGACATTTTCAACAAAACACACAGTGCCCACTGCTGGACAGTATCATATCTTCATTCACAAATGATGAAGGTCAGACATCCAACAAAAGGCAGTGGGATGTAATAAATACACTGTGAATGTCCTTAAAGAAAGCTGATGATGAATGCATAGTGGAAGAAAACAAACGTGTAAGTATGAGTCACTCGCTGTAAACAAACAAAGCTTTACTTTCCTTTGTTGTTTGAGCTCATTTTACAATAATAATGTTCCACATCTCCAGTGTATACATATACTCCCGTTAAGGTACACAGACATGATACGACTATTTTGTCCGCTTCTTTGTAGTCAGTAATCCCAGGTCACCCAATCAGAGAGCCCACTTTTGCTGCAGACTGAGAACTGAAGGAAGTCTCAGAACACCGGATAAACAAAACAAAAACTCATCGCCAGGCTCAAACGCTATCAGAGCCAATTCAATCTGTTATCTGAGCAACCCCCAGTGATACCCAGAATGCACAATGAGATCATGCACGACAAAACTAGATCGGGCTGCAGTGGTCTCTCTGCCACACTGGGCTTATCCGTGTGCACTGAATTGACAGTGCACGGGACAAAACTTGACTCTTATCCCAACCAGGGATAATATGTGAGTTAAAACAGTGGCAGTCATTTTAGAAATCTGGAAGCTTGTTTGAGTCACTCTGACTGGCGCTGGCTGGATGCTGAGGCAGCTCCACTCGGGGATGTAATAGGATACTGCAGCACTAGAGAACCGTGTGCACAGAAACTTGCCTAGAAGCATCAGGGAGTCCCGCACTAACCTTCCCCCTCCCCTCTCCCTCTGCCTCTCCCACTGCTTTCCTGTCACGTCTTCATAATGTAAAAAAATCCATCAAAGTACAAACCTGTGCATATGTCTAAATATAATTACACATGAAAGACTGAAAGAAGGCAGATAAGCCGGAACATACTGACCAAAGAGCACAAAAACAACTTCAGAAGTGTAAAAAGCCCAGCGTGCCTGGAGTAGGAGGAGAACGCAGCAGCTTACCTTTTGTGCAGGCTGCTCTCCTCTGGACACCGAGCTCTTCCCCAGGCTCCGAGACACTTTGAGATAGAGAGAAAAAGAATCAGTCTCCTCTTACTTTCTCTTATTTCCAGTTTCAGAATTAATAAGTCAGGGGTCTAACACAGCCCTCGAGACACACCTTTACGCTGTCCTCCTGTAAAGTCTGCCACATATACACACACAGACACCCATTCAAATGCACCCCAAGACTGGAGTACACAAATTGATCCAAGATCTGCTCAGGGGAGGGATAAAAACTACACACACTCCTCACACACTGCAGTTTTTTTCCCCCCTTCCTCTTGCCCACTCGCTCTGCTGCTTTTTCCCTACTGTCTTTGCCTGCACTGCCTCCTGATTGGCTGGGCTGCTTTTCAATAACATAAGCTCTCTTCTTTAATTGGAAGGGTTCCAGCTGTGTGGTGCACCAGAAACCCTCCCGCCCAGCTCATCTCTCTGGGGGGTTTTTTTCTTCCTTTTTTCCCTAAGTGCCCGTGGAGAAGAATGCTGAGCTCTGCAATTTCATACGCACTGAGCAAAGAAAAAAAATAGAAGGAATGGAGGACTGGATTGAGAGGGGGAGGGCGTTATTTGTGGGAGATAGAAGGAGTGAGAGTGGGAATGGGTGAGAGCATCAGAGGCGAATCAGTGGACCGCAGTGGGACAAAGAGAGAGGGACTATCAGGTGGTGCGAGGGCAGATTTAGATGCGCAGCACACCAGCTGCAGCATGTGGAGGTGTGATGGCAGGTCAGATGAAGGGAGATTTCCCTGCACTCGCTGCAGCGCGGCTAGGTAGCTCTGCTGCAGTGTGGAGTCTAATTGCCAGGCAAGAAGGGGGATGGGAAGGGAGGAGGAGGAGGAGGAGGAGGAGGAGGAGGAGGGGGAGAAGAGTGGGGGTTGGCTGCAGTGATGCTGAAGTACAGTCTTCCAGCCAGCCAGGATATATGGGGGGGAATGGGCAGGCAGCCGCAGTGCACAGCAGTTAATGCCTTTTCCTCATGAATTATTGAAGGTTCCCCAAAGGAGAGTGGGAGGGTCACTGGCGGCAAACTACTGAGCCTGCTCAGACAGCCTCACTGCTACTGAGGTTTATTTTAATTGCTCACACCTGAAGAACATGTCGTCAAATTGTTAAATAGAGCCCGCAGTTAGATGATTTAATCCAACTAATGCAATAGTATTAGCTCTCTGCTTCCCACTTCACTTTCGTGATGTGCTGAAAGGCTTAACCATCCTGGAGGAAATGGATGTGTGGGATTGACTTTGTGGTGTTAGGTTCACCAGCCCCTTCTGTCTTTTGACTCACATCTCGTGCCTCCAGCGCTTCCTGGCTGCATTAGCATACAATACCGCGAGCAGATCAATAAAGGATAATACAATACCTCAACCATCTGCAGAGGCTACAATGAGCACTTTAGAAGTTATACGATGCCCACAGAGAAATGCAAATACACTGCTTGCTCAGTCAACAACATAATTGCCCGGTGGATGAATGGGAAAATAAAGATGCCTGATATTTTAGGCTCAATGTCCTGGTGTAAAACACCATGTGACGTTAAACCATAAGGGACAGGTGAACAAATTAGCATGTTTTGGAAGCAGCCCTCATTTTGTCAAATAGCTGAAAAGTCGTGATTGCAGAAGAGAAAGCAGATAGATAATATAATAGAGTAATAATAATAATAATAATAATAAAAGGATCATCAGAAATATGTCCGATGTTTCATCTACTTGCAGATAGATGTTCATGAGGGTTCAGTTGACTTTGATGTGCAAAGAAGAAACATTTATTTCCATCTATAACATAACATTTTTTCCACTGAAAAAGATCATCACCATGGTGGGATACTGCAGGATTTATACAGACAATAAACAAATGTATCCATCAATCATCTGCCATCTCATTCTTGGTCTCAGCTTTCTCAGGAAGGGTGTAGACTGTGATGGAGATCTTTGTGCGTTTGAAGATCTGTTCCAGTATCGCCGACACTTCCTCCCACTCCAGTAGATCCAGGCCACAACCAATACTGCGAGAAAGTAAGAGAAAAACAAAAAACATTTAAAATTAACTGAATGAGAATTTTTCTCTTGAACCTGGTTTGATGTAGTGTCACTAAATGACTGGAAATTATACAAACCGAGGCATTGATATTCTTGTTACTCTGTCCAGCACACACTGTGACTTCATGTCCTCCAGGCTCCGTTTCAGGCTTTCATAGGTCGGTTTATGGAAGAATCTTTTCTTTGTGACCTGCAATATAATAAAAGGAATGCAACCATAATATTAACAACGGGGGTTTTTTTTATGTTTGCACAGGGAACAATTCTAATTAACTGTTAAATCTTTACCAGATAGTAGACAGAACGTCTGCCTCTTTTTAGCACAGCACACTGTCCCATCTGCTTTTCTGTTTAGATACAAAAATAGAATATCCACATCAGAATAAGATAATACAAAGCCACATATAATGGGGTTTTAAACCCACTTAAACCTCACTAACCCACGGGTGAACTAGTCATTACAAATGCATGCTGTGCAGAAAGACATTGTTCCAACTTGCACATTTATTTTATATTCTGGTGGATATCTTTAAGATTCCTACAAGACGGATTTTGAATAAATGCGTACAAACGTACACGTAAGATGTTTTTTCATGTGATGGGATGGTGAAGCCATAAAAGCATCCAACGTTAGGATCAACTGATACAGAATATACTGTATAAAGTCAGACAGTGGAGGATAAGTTGCTTTTTCCAAGTCTAAAGGCAAGTTTTTAATAGACATCTGCTAAAAACAAAACCAGTTTCTCTGTGCTGAACAAAATGATCCCCTGGCAATCGAGACCCCTAAATTAAGACACATTCACTCCTTATGGATTATTAATAAAAGGGCTGACTCACTCTGTGCCTTTAACTCCTCTACCCCTTGAAACGTCCGTTTGAAAATCACTGCTATGCCTGCCCCCATGCGGCAGTCCGCACTGATGCAGTGGGCCAAAGCCTCGTCCTCGGGACAGGAGAACAGGTCCCCAGTGACATAATTCAGTCTCCAGCTGTCGTCTGCAGGCTGGCCAGGAGGGGGCAGCGTTACGCCGTGTGAGGAGGAAGCAAAATGACAGAGCAAGATGTAAACACTGGCGTCGTACAGCGAAACCATGACGAAAAGACCCTTTTTTAGCGCACGTAAAACAACGTTTTATTCACTAAGTGTAAGCTTTACCTTCTTTCTGACAGTGTTGACTGGTTTCTGAAGAACAGACGCCATTGCCAACCGTGAGCAGAGCACTTGTATGGATGTGTATCGTTGTAAACACGCATTAAGACAACGCGGGATTATCGGCATTCAACTTACGCTAGAAGACGTGTTAGCTAGCTTACCATGCAACTGTAAAGTGTCTCATATAACGTACAGACAGCTAGCCGCAGGTGGCTGTTTTAATTGCTATTTTAAGGGGCTTTCGGTGTGCTCTTTGGTAGCTCAGCATGCTAGTCAGTTCCTTTGGTTGCCAGCAAATAGGAAGTAGCCACGAAACTCTCTCTCGCGACCATCCGTACATTCTCTCGCGAGACAACAGGAGACTTTGTGGCGAGGAGGCATTTCCCGAATAACTTAAAGTACCAAAAACCTCTGGAGGGAGGAGGGGGGGGGCTTCTGTGCAAACTGCATATATTAACACCAAAATCTATGTTTTGACTGCCTATTTATACAGAACGTTTTTAACACGTTTAAATTTAAATAACTTTATATAAAACATGTATGCATGTGCATACGTATGTAAAGAAGTATGTTTGAGTGTTTAAAGACTTATTTTGTTTTTACTTACACTTTATATATACTTTATATTTACTAAAACTTAGTTTTTTGTTCGTTGCCTCAGGGCAACATTGTGCAGTCAGACCACTTTTGTTCGGGCAATATCATGCTAAAGGGATTTTATGATGCATATATTATATATTATCAGGGACACACCAAGCTCCAAAGAAATGGGTTTCAATGTTTTTATCCCCAAAATATAAAAACTCATGCCATAGAAGGCTAAATTAGTTTTTAAATGTAATGTCTATGAACATAGTCACTTCAGAAATTGGATTATTCTCAAATATCTAATTAGTGCATTGTTTACTTCGTGGAATGCAGATCACATTTCTATAAAACAAAAAAGGCAATGTGAAATTGGTATTTATTGTGTTTATTGATTTTAAAGACCCTGTAAATACACAGGTGTTTTTATTTATTCTGTTTTATTTGCTCTCCATTCTGGTTTAAGTTGGGAATAACATTAGGTCACCAAACTTGAGTGCACCAATAAAAGGTATGAAGTTATAAGTCAGTCAGGTGTAACAAACTATCAGGGAATAAGTGAAAACACTTGTCTATGGTGGACCATGATTGTGTAAGGGCTTTAAGTATGTTTATTGAATAACTTTTATGCTCAAGCAAAGGAACATACAGTCTGCAGCAGCTATAAAATACAGACACATAAACTTACAAGACACGAAATGGCTTTGAATAAGTCAAAACTAATGTGGCTCAATAACTTGACTTACCAAAATGAATAAACAGGTACCCTCTTTAGAAGCAAAATATAATCTACGTACATATAAACTGCAATAGATACAAAATCACAACATGATTGGTCATACTTGAAGGACGTGACAGATTGACAGTCCATCTTCCAGCCTTAGAAGTCACCACTGCGTCGTTGCTCGCTCATCCAGTCCCCAGGGTTGACGTCCATCTGCAGCATCTTCATCACCCACTTGTCCCGGCGTGCTCCTTCAATGAACTCATCCAGCGAGAGCTCCCCTAAGTGACCAGGCAACAGTCATTCTCTGGGCTTCTGTTGCTCAAGCAGCAATGAACACGCGCACACTTTTCCATTAACACTCCATTGCAGCAGCCTGACACAGACCTTTTGAATCATTCATGAAGCATTTTAAGCTGTCAGAAAACGGTTACAAACACTCACCATCTCCATTTTCATCAACCAGCTCAAATATCCGGTCAACCACTTGGTCTGGGGTCAGCAGATTGCATTCTTCATCCAGCTCTTCATGGCAGGCTTTCTTCAGTCGATAAATAGACTGAGAGTGACAGGAAAGTATGTTACAATGACTCTTGCACTGACTACATTTCATTACAGCCTGAAAGCTTTGCAGATGAATAGTTGCATATAGTTAATGTGTGATAGTAAATATTACCTCCACAATTTCAAGAAGCTCTGTTTTATCAATGCATCCGCTTCCGTCTTTATCATACATTTTAAACGTCCATTTAAGCTTATGTTCCAGTTTACCCCTGAGGACTAAGTTCAAGGCTGCCACATACTCCAGAAAATCAATGGTGTTGTCCTGTGTACATGAAGAGAAACAGTTCAAATGTTATGAAGGGCCACTTAAACACACTTGATGAGCTAAATGTTTCTTTACTTGGACATGTTAAAATGTCTGTTCTCCAATATACAGAATATAAAGAGTCTTTTCACTAGATACAACAATTGAAAAAATATGTAGGCTTGCGAGTAAGGATTCTTTTCAGCACTGATTTATCTTATTTTCCAAGTTAATTGTTCAATCTGCAACCTGTCAGAAACATGCCCATCTTAATTTCATAGGGGCAAAGTTGACACTTTCAAATTGCTTGTTTTTGTCTCAGAATTCAGATAAGATATTCAGTTTACTTTCATAGAGGACTAAGAAAACCAGCAACATTTTCATATTTCAAAAGCTGGAACTGTACATTTTTGCATTATTTGTCCAATTAATCAACTATCAAAATGATTACAGATTTAGTTTGTCTTTCAACTAATCAAGTAAGTGTTTCAGCTTTAGAAATATTTGCTCAATGATGGGTTTTAATTGCAATTGTCACAAATAATTCCAATCAACAAATCTTCACAATTACTGTGGAAAGAGTAGCGTCAATACTGAAATGACAAACGACTACGTTCAAGGCTTATTCTTCCACTCAATGGACGTTTGTACTTACGCCGTTCTTGTCAAAGGCTCGAAACATGTTCTCAATGTAATCTGCGGCCTCCTTGTTCTCAGTAACGCCAAAAAAGCCCTTGAACTCGTGCATGAAGAGAGTTCCACTTGGGCATTCCACGACAAATTTTTTGTACCATTCCTGTAGCTCTGCCACATCAATCTCCTTATCTGGGTCACTGTCCTCGCTTAGGCGCTGACCCATCGTGGAAATGTTTTCGTCAACTCCCGTTAGGTTGAAATTGTTTCTTACATTACAGGAAGCTGCTTGACCTGGGTAACTCTCTTTTAAAGCTTCCCTCTACATTACAAAAATCCACAAACGTTAGTCCTCAATTACTGAGCCAATTACGGCAACAAATGTGCAAAATCACTCAACTGTGCAACTCGGCAAAGACCAAAATGATCAAAATGACACAAAAGTCCATACAAGCTGAATTGTTATTGGGCTCTCTGTTGTGGCAATTCCCCTCTGAAAGTGAGGATGAGACATGGACTGTTATGGATCACATGATAAGGGATTAGAAATGGAGACTTGTCAAAATCAATTAGCTCAGACAGACAGACCATGAGGATTTCCTTGTAACCCTGCTTCTACCTATCCTAAAATACATCTGCTGTATGTTAGCTTTGTAGGAACACACTCCCTAAGAATATGTTTAAACTACCTCTATGGTATAATGGACCTTTTATTAAAAATGTAACTATGATTGTACTGTGAATACATTTGTGCATGGTATGACTTAAAACTACTTATATGTGTGTGTAAATGTAAAGCATGCTACGGTAAACTCTTAATTAAGGTCTGTACGCCATATCATGATGTCACGTGAGGTCAAGAGGTCAAACACACTATGATCAAACTGCCTTAATTCAGATTACATATAATAAAGTCTACCGCTCAACTAACATGTAACCTGATAAAGTAAACATACTGTTTCAATGCAGTCTACATACATTTCCAAAGGAGGGAACTCCGCAACTCCACTCATTTTACAGATGGTCAGTTTATGCAAAGATGCTATTAGTTGCATTATGAGAAATGTAGGATTCAAGCGTTTCTGGAAGAGCTACATTTTAAAGATCAGGATATCTCAGGCACTGCTGCTTAGATTTTGACAATTCATTGTTAATCTGTCTCTTCTGAGTCCCTACACTTTAAGGAAGTTGTTATGAAATCACTGATGTACTCCTTTAAGTAATCTTTCCCCGTATTAGAAGTTCCTGACTAGTCTGATGACTCACACAGGCCAAGTGTTTAGTTATCCCTGAAAGCTCTGACCTTCAGATGTCAGGGATATTTACTGCTACGCTGATTACTGTATACATGCCTGCTTCAGTCTCACTGAAGCCTACTGTAACTGTGTTGTAGCTAAATTCACTAATTGTGGACATAACATCAAAACGTCAAGAGGGCAATAATATTTGGGAAATTGCTGGAAACATCTAACAAGCATTTGGACTTATTCGAGTATCGGCAGTGAAGCATCCATGGAAATTTGGAAATAACTGCATGTTTTCAATAGAATGACAGTGTCACGATTAGTGTTTGCTGTGGCCATTGTTTATAGGTGAAAGCTTGGCCTGGCCCAATACCTTCCTGGCCCCACAATATGTGCTGACAACAGGGATAGTGATAATCTTCCTTTAGTGTCAAGGCCATCTGATGTGTCACACTGGATTAAAGTGATTCACACCTTCAGTTCTTACACAAGAGATATTGTAACTCCCACCCATATTTTCCTTCATTTAATAATTTTACATAAATTATTTTCCTGTACCCAGGGCGGGGGTTGCATTGACAGGGCTGGTCCCAAGAAACTCTTGACTCACCTCTGTAACACTGTTACTTCCTCTACTGTTTTAGCTCAGTAAAATAATTGTACTTGAGTTAAATACTCGCATCAGCATGCAAACATGCTTACAGTGATAATGTTAGCATGTTGATGATCTTCACGGTGTTGGTTTAGTGAATTAGCATACAAACATTTGCTAACCAACACTAAACCCAAAGTTCGGCTGAGGCTGATGGGAATGTCATGAGCTTTGCAGGTATTTGATGATAAACCACAGTACTGAACAAAATGACCAGATGATGGCGCTAGATGAGAGGTCAGGGTATCAAAGCTATTACAATTCATTGTCTGGGGACCATGAATGTGTGTACCAAATATCACAGCAAACCATCCAATAGCTGTTTTCGTGGTCATCTATTCATGGTTCTGCAGGTATGAAACAACTTCATTTACAACTCCCTTAATATTAACTGGGCATACTACAAGTTAAATGTTAGCATTTATTGCTTTCCATGAACACTATGATACAAGCTCAAGCATTCGATTTCCAGCGATAATCAGTTCTACGAAGGCAGTGGACATGTATTACAAGTCTACAAAAACTGATTTACAGATACGTACTGTAAAAATCCAAGCTATCAAAAGCGACAGTTGCACAACTAAAGTGTGACATACAGAAAGTGTAAAAGTACCTTGTGTTCTGTTGACAGATTTTGATGCAGAAGTGCCTTCCCTCAAGCCAAAACAATATTCCATCTAACCAAAGTGGTTATATTGTGTGTTAATGGCTTCAGGTGACAAAGCAAAACTGTCACATTCTCCAAATTCTTCAAGGGGTCGTTGCAAACAAGTGCAATATAACATTAATAAGAAATACATTTTAGGGTATGTGCTTAATAGAAAAAGCAAACGGACATCTGTGAAGTGTTGCTCCACATTCTTAATGCACGTGTCCTCATTCAACTGGAGACACACATATTCATCAGAAAGATAGTCAAAACAACTATGCTTAGGCCAAAACAAAACTCAAACTGTCAAATGTATCTTTTTGGAAATACATGCCAAATGATTAAAAGACTAATGAAATGATTGAATACCTAAGTTATCATGGTTAAATTATAATGCTCAGACATAAAAATCAGAAAAAAAAAAAAATGATTAGAAAAACTTTTAGTCAATAGTGAAAAAAGCACTCTTTCCATAATCTTCTTAAAATTATTTCCTTCCAGTTTATAGACCAGGTGTGGCCTTGAGTAGCTGAAACTGAAGTTGACAAAAAGATCCTTCTGTGATGAATCTCGAGGTCCACATCGCTCCTGGTCCTGAAGTCAAGTGGTCCACAGTGCTACAGACATACCCTTGGTGTGGTATATTATACAGTGTAAAAAAAAAAAAAAAAAGTCAGGCTGGGCTTCACATTAGTCATGTTCCCTTGGCTCTATTACAGTCTTTGGACTGTTTGAATTGTCAGCACCGCCCTCTGTTGACAAGTCCGGTGAACGACTAGAAGAGGGCATCTGCTTGTCGCTGGGTGAGCCTTCTCCATCACTGCTGCTGCTCTCCCGCTTTTCCTGCTCAAAGCTTGTAGTTTCCTCTGACAGAGCGGGCTGCTCGGGTTGAACAGGGCTGTCATTCTCCGGACTGTGGACATCCCTCTCAGATGAGTCTTCTTCCCTTTCAGAAGGTTCTGTCTGTGTGCTACTGGGCTCTGAGGACCAAAGTAAACCCCATTAGGGCTGCATCTTGATTTGTCCGATAAACAGTTGAAAACCCAATTATAATCAGTTTACTATCATAGAAGACTAAATGAACCAGAAAACATACACATTTGTGACGCTGGAACCAGAGAATTATGGCATGAATTCTTAAAGAATGACTCAAAACTATTTATCGACCAACAAAACAGTTGCAGATAAAAAAAATTTCGATCGACTAATCGATTAATTGACTAATCGTTGCAGCTCTAAATATTTCACTGTTACATTCTGAACAACAAACAGTCTGTGTGTGGGTGTTAACTAATGAATTCAAGGCTATTTTTATTTGTAGGCCTCTGAAGCACAATGCATACATTTAAACATCGGTGTTATGAAATGAGGAAAAAAAACATGGCAACTGGCAGTATGAGGGACATAAGTGTGACTTTATTGAGTTAGTATTGTGCTCTGGTAGTCCAAGATAAAACTACACGATATCTTAAGCAATTTAAGATAAACTTAAAAGTCAGAGTAAAACCCTCGGTCTATGAAGACACTCCACACACCTACAGTGTTGTTATTGAAACACTAAGTAAAGATGGGAAACACTTACCATGATCCTCTGAAATAGTAGGCGTGTCACAAGATCTTCCCCTTTTGTGCTCTTGGCCACAAGAGTCTTTTGAAGACTCCGGTGTCTCTGACAAGCTCTCTGACCCTTTACAACACGACGACTCCTTTTCTTCACTTTCTGTTTCATCCTCTTCCTGTTCGTCAAACTTGAGCCTCTTGACCTCATGCTTCTCAGTGTCAGAATCCTCCTCCTCCTCCTCCTCAGGGTGTTTGTTCTTTATCCCACTGTTTGGTGTAATTTCACCCTCCGATGGCAAAGAATCACTGCAGTAGTGACAAAAAGAGACAATATCAGTTCATCAAAGTATAAGAATAAAGCCTAAATCCTTTTAAAGAGGTGGCCTTGAGAACATCTGCTTATGGAGGAAATGTCTGGGGTTGACATACTTTCGGTGTCCCTGCATTTCAAATAAGAAACTCTGAGTATACTACACCCTCACTCACAGTGCCACATGTCTATGGAACTTATTTTAGATACCCGATATGGCGCTCCTCCAACTCCTCTGTGGTTGTTTCTGGCTCTTTGCTGATTGTACAGTCGGGGAGCCCGTTGGTCGAAAGCGAATGACAGCTTGACAGCTTTGGTCTGTTGAGCGGTTTTGGTGTGCCTGGGCCATTTACATTTTGACTGCAAGAAAGGAAAGTGACAATTTCTTATTCAAGTCATATCACAAGATGGTAAATCAGCAGAACTACTGAGACACAGACTGACAGGCAAGACATAACTGCCCTTACTATATAGCCTTGTTGGTTTTGGGATAATTGGCTCTAAACTAATTCAACTTTCCACTTGCTGGTGTATGAGGCAATTTTAGATTTGTGTCAATCACTGACAAGTATGTGGCTCCCACCTGTCTGAATATAGAGAAGAGTTACCAGGAAACATCACTCCATTCATTCTGTTTACACTGGATGCCCCATTTTTCCTTCAAAAGAAGTAGAAAGGCACAAAAGCAGCTGGCTGTTAAATGTAACTTTGTAAGTGTGACTGAAAAAGCAAATTCAAGGGAGCTGTCAATGTGCATCAGAAGCAGCTTAACAGAAATACTACAGCCAGCAGAGCAAGGGGAGCAAAAGCTTAACAGCTCATGTACTTACTCTGATGTGGGGTACACACAGCTGACCACCATTACATTCTGCATAAACAATAATATATATTAGAATTAAATGTAAAAGCCATGGAAATCAAATATTCATCGGTGTTGTTAATCTTGATTGAAAACACTCAACATTGCAGTTTGTGGACTTCTACCCAAAGTAGGGCAGTGTAGCGCTCACCTTCTCCAAACCCATGAGAAACTTCTCTGTTCCGGTATAGTTGCGCTTGGGGTCCGTAAGGAGTTCACACAGACGCTGGATGGTGAATGGGATTCTGGAAGAGTTATCAAGAGATATATTTAGGATTAGCAACACATACCCATTTCACAGCCAGCGTCAGCACTTGCCAAACCCGGCAGCACTAGAACAGCATGAGAGAGAAAAAAAAAAACATGGATCAAATATTGGCAGACCCGATCGTCCCTAGTCGCAGCTGGTCACAAGTTCTGACGTGAATGATTAATCATGATTGTTTGTCAAGAAACTCCTCATTATATTCTAGGGGAAACATTTACACAGTATTATGTTTTAATGTTAAAATACTAAGTCTAGATCTGACTGGTGCACCAAGGAAAATTGGTTGTTTTGTTGCTTGAAGCTACATAACCTAAAGTAATTGCTGACTTCAGGTGTAAAGAGTGAATATTAATTTTCAAACCAGTAAGTCATTTTGCTGTGTGGAAATTCAAAAAATAAATAAATAAATTTCCAGGCCTGAAAGGTCGGGTGTTTATGCAAATATGCTTTTGGGAGAGTCGCATTCAAAACATTATGTTGGGTAACTTTCTGTCTTGTCAATGGAAATTTAGCCCATCACAGAAAAAGACTTATGACACTGAAGCTCAGTATGAAATGCATGTCATGAATACAGGAGGAATTAACACAACTGCAACGGCAGATGGAATTTCATTAATTACAGCACACAATGCGTCTATTCTTATTATTTAAGATGATTTTGTATTTTTGCGCGCCCAAATCTCTTTCTCACAGCGGTTACGTCTTTATTCAATTGATAATAAGTAAATCGATGGGTGTATATCTGTCCATGTTTGTCTCTCTGTGTCAGTCTATCTGTGTGTGTCTGTCTTTCCCTGTGTCTGTCTGTCTGTGTCTGTCTCTCTGTGTGTGAAGACTGGATATCCAAGACGTGGTGCTGCTCAGTCTGGATGAACACGGGTCACGTCGAGTGGATGCGGACGCCTGCTGCTGCTACTGTTTTTATTAGTGTAGTTGTTGTTATTTTTCTCTCTCTACCCAGCCGGTCGAGGCAGATGACGCCCACCAAGAACCTGGTTCTGCCTGAGGTTTCTGCCTGTTAAAAGGCAGTTTTTCCTTGCCACTGTCGCCTAGTGCTTGCTCATGGTGGAATTGTTGGGTCTGTACATATAGAGTTG
>JAVQJF010076721.1:0-25600 GCA_036023855.1 Gadopsis marmoratus | reverse complement strand
CGTCTGCCAGCTGGTGTGAGAGGAGGCCCAGCGAGGCCTTGATGCTTCACTGAGAGACTTCGAAACAGACGCCTGTAGCAGCTCTATGAAGACAGATGTGAGCGATGGGGATTTCTGTGATCTCACAAGACTTGTATTTGTACAGCGTCACATCCTGTAGCCATGCCAACATGTATACATTTCATTAAAGTTTCATCTCAGCCGCCTTTTTCGCTGGTTACTTTTAACTCTACAGCAGGAATGTGTTCAGCACCACAGGTCCAGAATTAACAGTCGGGGAAAGTAACTAAGTATGATTTTGACATATTTGTACTCTGAGTATTTTTTGCTCTATGCTACTTTATAACCACACTACATTTCAGAGGGAAATATTGTACTTTTTACTCCACTATTATTCTTTGACACTTAGTTACTTTTTACATTAAAGCAACGCATGATAAGATGCAGTACTATACCAAGCTTCCCAGTAGTATACAAAGTATTTAAAATACAACATCAAAATGCTCTCACATGTATTGGTTAGTGATAAAAACTGAATACTTTACTATTCTTTAATAGTATAACAATCTGAGAGGAGCCATTCTGTATAAAGAGTACCCTCCTTTAAGTACATTTTGCTAATAATACTTACGTACGTTTAGCCCAAATAAGTAGCATTCTGAATTCAGCTATTAAGTAAAGCGCTTCTTCCACCACCGAGAATAAAAATACATCTGACTTCATCTCTAAAACTCCTGTTTGTATCAGCTGCACCAACAACATCAACGCTTTCAAATCACCCTGTAAAACCTCCCCTGACATCTCAAAACCTCTGCACCATCATCACCATCAGGCCCGGCTCCCATGGCCTTTTTTAACAACCTCCATATCTCTGACACACCTCCCTCCTGGATTACAGCCGTGTGAAAAAGGCAGACACAAATGGCGATGAATATTTCCACTCTGAATCCGACGGGATCCAGCAGAGCTCTGGAGCCGAACGTCCGCTGCGCAAACCACCGAAAATGAAAGGAAAAGCAAGCGGCTGCCACACCGAAAACCTTTTAAATCACTGAAGCCAAAGTGATAAAAAACATGAAGGTGTGTGCACTCACCAAATGGAAGTTCCATACTTGAGCTGACTTGTGTGTTTACATTGACCATGTCGTCCTCTGCCTCCTCTCAAGCATGTGTTTTAAATCCACTTTTCCCTCCCTCACCATAAGGTGTAAAATGTGGAAGTTCGGCGCAGGTTGCTGTAGTGTGAGAAGGGTGTTGTTGGTGCAAGGTAAGGCCGGTGTTGCCGCTGTTATCTTATTGATTTTCCTAATCTGGGCAAATGTGGGTGGGGAGGTTAAACAGTAACCAGGCTCGTATGGACACCAATCTATATAGCAGCTGTAACTAAGGCAACATGATGATAGAAACTCAAATAGACATAAACTTATCATGTGCTTTTCCCTCTTTCTCATCATCCAACCCGCCGTTTCTTCAGGTACAGATTAGAACGGAATAAGAGCGGTGAATAAGAAACTGAATTCATAGAAAAAGGAGAGAGAAAGCGAGAGGGTGGTTAGAGACATAACATACAGAGAGGAGTGGAGAATGTACTGAGGGTGGCAGCGAACAAACTCTATGATGAGTAATGTCATCAGTTTTGTTTTGACTGAGGGGGAAAAGTCGCCGTCTGATATATTTGTCAGACACAGAAGTGGGCCTGAATCATGTGTGAATAGCAAGACACCCACTGAAAACTAATTTTAAAAATGTTATTTCCACAGTAAATGGAAATCTCATGCCAGCTTCACATCATAAAAGGCGATTTTGCACCACCTGAAAGATACCAGCTGCAGGCAAACAGGCTTTTAACATTTCACAGGCAAGTTTACATATTTTGGTAGGTCATTCTGAAAGATAGAATGAATTTGAATTACTTGAACAAACCTGTCAATATCAAGAATATTCAGGATTTATCACTGGCGTTTTGATGGTCTTTATGTGATTTACAGTCTCTTAATAAATAGATCCACATTTTGGGACATATTTTTACCGAGAGTTAGATGAGATGATTGATGGTGATTATCTTAGCTTAGCATAGAGACTGGAAACGGGATAACGGCTAGCACGGCTGCATCCAAAGGTAACAAAAACCGCCTGCAGTCTCTAAAAACTCACAATTAACACGTTATATCTTGTTCGTTTGATCTGCAATCTCACTGTGCAACGATTTGTTGATTTTACAGTTTAGTTTTTTTAACAAATTAAACAAAATAGATATGTCATGCTAATTAGTCAGCCTTAGAGGTGATGGTAGGTGCTTTTGTTACCTTCGGACAGAGCCAGGCTAGCCGTTGCCCCCCGTTTCCACACTTTATGCTAAGCTAAGCTAACTGTAACTTCATATTTACCGTACAGACACGAGAGTGGTATCGATCTAACTCTCAGCAGGAAGGCGAGTAAGCGTATTTCTGAGCAGGCTAAACTTTACTCACTGGTTATTACGGTCACCAAAGTGCTGAGCTAAGTTGCTCTTTACACTTGTTTGTGAGGATCTTTGCTTGCCGTGTGAAAATGTTTTCCTGTTAGAATCGGTTGGGAGGCACAGCTGATACCCTCGTATTTTAGACCATAAAAGCTGCATTAGTCCGCTGTTTTATGGCGGAGAACGTCTCTGAGGGCTGAATGGTAGAGATGTAATGAGGTGAAATGCAGGGCAGAAAATTTCCTGCAGCAGGGAATAAACACAAGTAGTGAACAGCAGATTATTTATGGGGATGTAGAGCGTCATTAGTTATTTATAACTGAATTAATGTTCAGTCAGGCAAACGGAATTAAACACATTCGGGTTTACTGCAGGAATGACATGACAGTTTTTCACTCTGAAGAAACACAAAAATTCAATCAGGGTAGAAAGAGACTCGATAACAAATCAAAGGTTACAGTGAATATAATCCGTACAACAAAAAGTGCTTCATTTTTGGTCGATGCCTCTCAAAAGCCACTCGAACCGTGACAGTGCAAATCTAAAAACAGGCAACTATTACATCCAATGACAGAAACGTCTTTTTCAACATTATCTAGCGACGTGGATTCATTCATGCCACTGCATCAGCTCACCTGTGTGTGAATCATTTGCTAATAAACACTTACTTTGAACATAGTGGTAACTGGACAGCTGCATCGTTGTCTTGTTACGCAGCACTTGTGTTGGCAATAACTTTGCGTGGATGTGACTTCATCATTTCTATTAAAACACATTTAAAACACTGTGTTAATGTCTTGTTAGTCTTTTGGGGTTTGTGTTTGCGGCGCATTGGTTTCTCCAGCAGGAGCCGCCGTAGCTGGACGGACAGACAGAACAAGGCCTCCCGCTCTTATAGGGAGCCTCTCCCACCCAGTTTCCTCTGAAATACAAATGAACATAACGTTAGCTATAAGGCATTTTTATAGGGCCAATACTATTATACCTAATAGTATACAGTATTGGCATTAGTGTATATTTTTGAAAATGTCAACAAATCCCATGACAAGATGGAAACCAACAATGTGTTAATGCTCGTTTTTTAAATGGGATTTATTTACAATATTAAAAATAAAAATTCCACCTTATCCTTTCAAAGCACTAAAAATACCTTTTTCATTTCCTGATGATAATGTCTCTGGTGTTGTGAAACTTCTTAAATAGACAATGACAATGATCAGTTTTGTGCTGATCAAAGAGTTTTATCGGAGTAACAAATACCAGCACTTGTATACCATAATATACTATAACACTATAGTATATACAGTACAAGGCTGGATTATCACCTGGGAAAACTGAGCAAAAAAAGGGCCCCAAAAGCAGGTCCTTGTTTGTTTTTTTGGGGCCAAACTTATTCTTCTTTAGAGTTAGAGGAGGAGATTGTTACCACATTCATATCACTGCGCTAAATATGAAGCTACACTCAGCAGCTGGTTATCTTAGATTATTAGCATATTTTGTTGCCTTCAAACAGAGCCAGGTTAGCGGTTCCTTCCCCCTTTCTAGCAAGACAGCGAGTGAGTGTATCCCCCAAAAAGTAAGCTCTTCTTACTTTATAGAGTAGTTGCAGACCAGCAGCGTCGCCTGCCTCCAGATGTTCCCAAACACGTACATGTTAGTGCACTTCCTGACAGCACATCCCACTCTGTTGGTGCTCGCCCACACCATCTGAGGACACGTTGCGAGGCTTATATCCGTGAATTGAAACCACACATATGTCAATGTTGTTTTTTTGTTAAAAAGTAAACTCAACTGATGTCACATATGCCCTGATGAAAGCTTAATGCCGAAACATGCCAGTAGATTTGCAAGTTCTTCATTCTAAAAGGGACGTACGTCTGTTTCATCCATAAAATAAACACTCTGCAGTACCCTCCCCCTGATGTCTCAAAATGTTATACTGGAGTTTCTCTAAGCGCCCTTTCAATGCACAAAATGAACAAATTCACCTGGACCCCTTTATACTGTACCTGTGTGTAGTGTGAGCACACAGACCCACGGCATCTGTTCGGGTAGGAGAAGTGGTGCCTCTCATTGTCCCAGGACCTGACCAGGTCAGTGATGGACTGGTACCTGTCACATTCAACCATTCATCCATAGAGTACAGTTGTTGTGTCTATCATTTGAACCTGTATTCAGCGTATGTTGAGAGCACAGTGCATGATTCTGTGCACATAGCTCTGTGCTATACCTTCCTGAGGTGATTGATAGGTTTTGGCCCAGGTGTTTCATGGCTTGTGTTGGACCGTGGTCCCAAACGCATTGTGAAGCCCAAGAGTCAGCTGACTTAGCAAGTCCCTCATCCCAGAGCTGCAAAGTGAAAGAAAGGGGGTAAAAGAAGAGAGAGACCGGGGCTGTTCATTTCACTCATTTTAAGAAAACAAACACATCCTCTCTGCTGTTTGCCTCAAATAAACTAAAACATAAATCTGCTTCCTGCTGTCTTTTAAGTGTTTTTGCACCATGAAATAAGATTGTGGGATCAGTGTGGTTTCAGTTTTATTCTTTTGTCACTTTCCCTTGAGATCGGCTTTACTTAGTGTTTGGGGTCTGATTCACTGCTGTATGTGTGAAAATTATTATTTACCCCAAAAGTAGGAAAAAGCAAAATAATATCAATAAGGTGCAAATCCAAAATATAACGCCAAAAATATAAACAAGTCAACGGTAAGGATCTTTCTTGGTGGGAAAATGTAATGAGGACAAGTCGTGATGTACCAAGGAAAGAAATCAGTGGTAGCTTTGTTTCCGAGCTGTTAAAGAGGACCCGGGGTCTCCAGGACCCCAAACACAACGTTAGTGTAGTATCTCATGTTGGTCTTTTTGTTTCGTAGCTGAGGTGCTTTCATAAGACCTCTGAGGTTTACTTTTATCTGCACTTATCATTTTGTATTTGAAAATAAACTAACCTAAAATCCCAAACTACCACGTGCCCCTGGTCTCATTCACTGCCCAGTGTTTCCTCACCATGTACTCCATGTTAGCCGCAGGGGGGAAGACCTGAGAGCGCACCCGGTTGTGGTAATCTAGCAGGGCGTTGATCTCCCTGGATGAAATGGCTCGCCTACGCCTGCTGCGAGGCGCAACGTCAGCTCCGGTGAGCGACCTGAAGTCAGCCTGCGTCTCGGCTCCAAACCTGGTGGTGGTGAGCAGCTCTGTGGAGCTCGGCAGCACAGCAGCAGCAGCTCCAGTGTGAGGCGCCATCCACAGGGTGGCAGCCAACAGGAGCTGAACACAAGCAGCACCCATCAGAGTGCTGTGGAGGAGGAGGAGGAGGAGGAGGAGGAGGAGGAGGAGGAGGCGGCTGCAGCTGCACCACGTCCCAGCACGACTCTGAGGAGGAGGCGATTTCACATCATGAGCAGAGTGAAACGGCAAGAATATAATCTCCAAGGGGTCGGGGGGTTGATAATTACACTCTGTTTGTGTTGATTTCGGCTCATTTTAGATGGACGATATCAAAACAGGAAGAAGCTTGGCATATGTGTATCAAAACATTGACCAGGATGATTGGTTTACATCATAATACATCTCCACGACAGAGCATGGAAGGCTATTGTCCTAACAAGTAGCCGAACTACATTACGGTGCCTTGAACAAATATAAGTCCAATATTCCTCCTGAAAGAGCTAAAACGCTCCACAGAGTTGAGGGAAGGTAATTCACTACATGCAAACACTTCACGTTATTAATTTTATCCATTGAAATTATAAAATATCCCTTTAAAGAATAGATTAACAATAAAATAACTCTTTAATGATTGTATTTGTTTTACAACCAAATAATTAAAGACGCTAAGTATCTCTGCTTCCCGAACCAAAATGCAAAAAAAAAGGCTCCTTATTTGATTAATCAGAAACATGTCATGAGATATTACAACGTGCAAAAATTAAAATACTTTAAAGAAATGGGAGAGTGTGAGGGTCATGCAGTAGAGGGTTAAAAAGGCATTTAATTTTAATTAGTTTGAATAAAAACATTATGCAAACTGGTCGTTGTGTTACTGAAACTAAATTTCAAAGGTAACATTCATTTAAACTCTTCTAAGTCAATAATAAACATTATAAGGAGAACGTAACATGCAGTCACAGTCTCCTAAAAAACACAAGCTGTAATCAGTCAAATTTCTGTGCCAACCTGCCTCTACTGTCACCAGCAAACACATTTGCAACATAAAAGTAGGAAAAAGCTGAGTCTCATACCTCCGTCAGTGGATCCTTTCACAGAGCAGAGAAGCAGCAGAGCCTTTGCAAACAAGCTCGTTTGTCATGTGTGGCAGAGAGTTTTAACTGGACCGAGAGGCTTTCTGACGCACACAACAACCCTCCTGCTTCTTCTTCTTCTTCTTCCTCCTAAACTCTGTCCTCTGTCTTTCTTTCTCTGCACTCAAGAGAAAATCACGACCACAGGAAATTGCCTTTCAGACCAGAAAATGGCAAATCGTGAAATATTTGGCTGGTCACTGTTTATAGGTTCCACATCACATCTGGTTTGTTTCATGAAAGAAACACTTTAACGCCATCCTATTTGTCACTCATAAGCACTTTATAAGCATATAATAAACTCTTATTGTTTATTAATGTACAGTATTTAACATTTCCTATGAGGACATATTATCTGTTATCTGTTTATATACCAGCATTAATTTACACATGCTGCTCTATAAACTGCCTATAAAGTGTGTTATAAACTGTTTATTATACGCTGCTTATGAATGCTAAATAGGGAGGTTAAAATAAAGTCTTGTCAAATGTCTGAAATGTAGGACACTTAATATTTGAAGCCTTTCTTTGAGAGACTGAGGCCGCCTTACAAGGGCACATGTTTTGGCTGCCCCCTGAGTTGTTTCAATGAAACACAATAAAATGTTTAAATAATTCGCCTTGGGGAAGGACTGAGCACTGTGGTGAAGAACACATATTAAAGAAAAGTGGCTGCAGAGTCAGCGTTCGTCTCCAGCTGTTGTTGGTTTCAGGACGGGCCACAGATCCTCTGCCATGTATAATATACTCTAACCAGAGACTGAGGACACTGCCAAGCTACACTGCACCACCTGAATCTGCAGCTACCAAAGAGACCACTGAGAGCAGCGCTCAGACACGGGGGGAACAACTGGAGCATGAAATGAAAGCTAGGATAAAGATCAAATGAAATCTGGTGCCATTAAGGAATTATATTGGCACCCACTGCAATCATTTATTCACACCACTGCCCCTAAATTACATATTCCTAACCGACCAATGACCACCCAAACTTCTGCAATGTGTGTGAGATAATTGACGTTATGAAAAGCTCTGTGTGCACAGAATGACATGAACTCTATAAACTTTCCGGTGAGTTGCGGTTCAGTTTATGGACGAGCAACTTGATCCATGATGGCTTACAAAGTTCTACTGGAAACGTCAAATACAACAGGTGCAACATTTTCCCCAGACGTGACAATTATGAACATCGGTTTATACTTCAGTAATATCTAATACGGCGTGATTCAACCACAGACGTGTCGAACACCGATGAACTGTTTACTCAGGTTCTTCACCGTCATCGTGTCACATTGCTGTTAGCCGGACCGGATCACAAAGTTGGTTCAGGAAGGAAAAAAAACAGAATAAATTAAGCAAGAGAGAATTTCTGTCACTGGAAGCTGGACACATTATAGTAAAGAAAATACTCTGATTCCTCACAGCCTGGATTCTGCATCAGCCTGCAGGACAGAAGGAGCAGAAGCTAATATGGAGAAATCTGATCTCAGGCTTCAGTGTAAATGTTCCCTGCAGGAGCTGAACTCTCTGATGTTCATTTCTCTTTGTGTTGATCAGCGCTGAAGATGGTTCAGTGGTAACGTCTCCGGTTGGAGATCTGGCAAGGTAGGTTCGAATCCCGATGGAGGCAACAAGGTAGGAGCAGGGTTTGTGACTCAGTCACAGGTTGGAATCAAACAAACTGTGGTACAATGTTCAGAGGTACTTCACTCAGGTGGGTGAAGAAGGTGTGTGTAAAAACAACAAGGTCAACACGGTCAAATACTACAAACATCAAAAACAACAAGGTCAAATACAAAACAACAAGGTCAAATACTACAAACATCAAAAACAACACACTCAAATACAAAACACGGTCAAAAACTAAACACATCAAAAACACAACATACTAAAAACAACAAACATCAAAATTTTGATGCAAAATGTATTAACTATAATTAGATAGTTAAAACATGTACTGCATGTTGTTCTAATTCATATTGATTGCTGCATATGTGCTGGAATTCTTGTACTTTATTCTCCTCCCTGTAGCCTCTTATTCCTTTTGAGGTAACTGTATGTGTTGTTTTATTTTTTTCAGGGGTGGATGAACTTTTCAGATCATTTACTTACGTAAAAGTAGCAATACCACACAGTGAAAATACCCCATAACATTAAAGTGTAAGTAGTATTTTACTCCTGATGCTGGTTGAGGTGGAGCTAATTTTAGCTATTTATATACTGCGCGTAGTTTACGATGCATAACAATAACAATGCATTGTATTGCTTATGTTTATTATGCGTTTTATATGTAATTTATAAAGTAACTAAAGCTATACTGGAGTAAAAAAAACAACATTGTATTTCTCTAAATTGTAATGGCGTAGAAGTGTAAGTAGTATGAAATATAAATACTCAAGTAAGTACAGGAACAAGTACAAATTTGTAAGTACAGTATTTGAGTAGTTACTCTTTTTGGCTGCTGTGTCTCCTGGTGCATTATTTCTTATACTGTACACTGTTCTGTACAGTAGGTGGCGCCTGACGTTGAGAAGAAGATAAGCCAACCGTCGTTAAAACTCCCCAAAGAAGAGCACGAGGCCTGGCCGAGAGTCCTCATTGGTTGAGCCGCGATGACGTCAGAGCAACGCGTCTGATCAGCGGTGTCAACATGGCGGCGGTGGACGTCATTGTGGATAACTTGATGGCACTTTGGCGGATACCAGCCGTCCGACAAAACTTCCACTGGATATTTTTGCTCATTTCAGTCGTGGGGTCGCTTCTGAAGGAGCTGGAGCTCGTCCCGCAGACATATTTCAGCAGCAGCAGAAATGCCTTGAACGTGTAAGTAGTGCTAGCGTGCTGTTTGCTAGCTGAGGCTAGCTCACAGAGCTAATGGATTAACGCGCACCTGTCGCGGACTGCGAGGTGGGCTGCTGAGGGCGGAAGGGTGAAAGGACCGGCAAGAGTCGATCTTACTTCCCGGGCTGTGTTGCAATGAAGTGAGCAGCGCTGAAGTAATGCAGGTCAAAGGTGGGGTTGGGCATCGAGAACCGGTTCCAAAACTGGAATCGGTTACAAAACTGGAGTCGTTACTAAAGTTTTTATTTCGATTCTGCTTTTCGGTTCCTAAACAAATATCAGTTGCAGGACGCCGCGCAAAGCGATAAATTTTTACTGCGACCATGTTGGTCCACGCAGCTGTGCAGCGTGGAGAACATGGAGTTTGCGCTTGTATGTATTGATTATTTTAAGCCCAGAGTCTCCGGGTAGAATCCTTGCGTAGGTGTTTCCGCCGGTGTGAGTGCGTCCAAGAATCACACAAAACGATACTTTCAACTTCAAGAACGGTGCATTTCAGCCGCCGACCGTTTGCAGCACGTTTGTCAGCAAGAAAACACAGTCTCACAATCAACGATCGTCTGTTTTACTTCTTTCGTTCCGTCCGATTTGTCTTAATTAACTTTATCCAAAAACTCCTCTCCTTTCTCTCCCGACCGCGCTGGCAACTGAACCTTCATTCATTCATGACAGCAATCAGCTGATCGGTTCCAGCTCCTGTAGTCCCTGATGTGACCACTGGGCGGGGACGGACCAACCGGCGATGACGCAGCCTTTAATGACGTCACAACGTGTATCATGATTGGCCAATAAGCGACCTTAGGGTCCTATTATATTAAAAAAAAACAAAAAATCCCCAGCAGGACCTGTTTTGACTCCGCCCCTCAAAGAATTGGAATGGATTACAGAATCGGAATCAGAATCGTTAAAATACAAACGATACCCAACCCTAGTCAAAGGTAAACTGAAGCTTCGTAGCTACTCGCTGTGCCCTTTATTGTGTCCGTAAAGAGAGACGAAGTGGGCCATTTCTGTCCGTCATAAGCAAGGAGATTAGTTAATTGTCCCATTTATTCCTTTTAGGACTCACAGTGACATTATGTAACTTTTTACAGAAGAAATAGCACCTTTATGAAATGTTAAATTCATAAGCAATACAACTGAAAACGCTGAGGGGTTTTGCTGCCGCATTAGCATAGCATCTTAGCTACATACGAAGCATAATCAGAATCTTTATTGTCATTATACAGAGTACAACGAAATTGTATGTGCTCCCAACACAGTGTCTTTATAAAAAGAGAAACAATGTATATGTACAGAGATTTAAAGCTACCCCATTGCTGTTATCCCATCATCTCATTGCTGTTATATAGTCCTTGATCCATTAGTGGCAACTGTTAACCTTAATTATTTACGTCTCTGTATAAAATGTTTACCCAATAAAATGTAATTATTTGCCAAATCTTTTCATGAACACTCCAGCTTTAGCAGACATATCATCCGTGGCTGCATACTTATAACCTTATATAATATCATATACTACATGATTGTAACCAGAGTATCTTTGGGTTTGGGACTGTTTGTGGGACAAAACAAGACATCTGAAGAAGCCAACTTGGGTTGTGAGTAATTATAACGGGCATCGGGTTAATCGTTGATGAAAATAATCAGTAGCTGCAGCCCTACAATGTACTGTACTACTGTACAACACATTCTTCCAGTGTGAATTAGTGCAGAAACACTGTGTTAAAGATGAAGTATTCATGAAGAAAATGTATGATATTGTGGATAAACTGAGCTTAACTTAAACATGTTCTTCTTGGATGTAAATACTTTAAGGTGAAGCTAGATGGATAACTTTGATACCAAGAGCGAAACCAGTTTGCTCACCCATGCACAGTGATGAAACATAATGCAGAGTCGCTTCAGATTTGGTGCAATATTAGAGTGCTGATAAATGTAGACACAAATGAGCTCTAATAATGGATACTATCAGCTGAGTCCTAATGTGAAGGCCCTGTCCCTCTTGCAGGTATTTTGTCAAAGTGTCGTGGGGCTGGACGTTGCTGCTGCTGACGCCCTTCCTCCTCATCTCCAACTCCTCCTTCAGCAGGAGTGTGACCTTCCTCTGCCGGCGGCTGCTGTCTCTGGCGGTGGCAACAGCCGTCTGGTACATCTGCACCGAGACCTTCTTCTACATCGAGGACGTGACCGGCTCGTGTTTTGAAACTGACACCACGGATGCTATCGAGAAGGAGTTCGCATCCAAAGTCAGCTGCAGTCGGGCCGGCTTCCACTGGCACGGCTATGACATCTCGGGACACTCCTTCATCCTGGCCTACTCTGCTCTTTTCATCGTGGAGGAAACGGCACCCATGGCCTCCCTGAAGACCGCCAGTCTCTCTGCACTGCCCAGGATGGTCCTCAACCTGCTGTACGTGGCCTTGAATCTGATAGTGATCATTTGGGTGTGGATGTTTGCTTGCACCTCTGTTTATTTCCATGACCCGTCTCACAAGTTGCTAGGGACCATATGTGGCCTGTTGGGGTGGCATCTGACATATCGGGTTTGGTATCTAAAACCTTTGTCACCAGGACTCCCCCCTCAGCGCCACCCAAAAGAACAGAAACAACACGCCTAAGCTGCACAAATATTTCCCTGTACAACATAGTTGCTAATGTTCCAGCCATCCTCTGCACAACACTACAGTCTATGTTATCTGTCTCCGGGTCCAAGCTGGCCGTGCAATTTTAAGTTATTCCCTCCTCACAGAAAGGTCGCGTTGTACAGGATGACTGGCTTGCAGTTGCTCCACGGTGTTTGGCAGCTGCTGTTCCCAAAATGACTCTTGGTAATCTGAGATAAAAGCAAGACGCTGCTCTGCTGCCCAGCTTCAGCCTCTGTGGCTCGCATGCTACACCATTGTCTCCCAGTTTGTTGCCTTATAGCGCTGTACTCGGAGTAACCGCAGTTTTTAGATGTCTGAGTGGGAACATTTGAGAATGTTTACAGTTCCAGTTGTATAGCACTGATGTGTATTTTTGCAGACCAATGTACAGTAGTTATTCATTGTTTTTATAGGAAACTACCTACAGAACAAAGTCAGATCAGACACTAACTACAGTGGGCCCACATTTCATCCTACATATAGGATTTAAATGAGCTGTTCCATGTATTTTTAATACGTGATTTGTGGTTAGTAGTGTAACTGTTTGTCAGCACTATTTGTATAATTTGCACGGAAGATGTAGAGCTTGAATAGCAGATATAAAGATAATTGTAATATCTCATCATACATCAGCCCTGCGAGTACAAGTTATTATCTTTTAAATGTTAAAGCTGGAAATAGATGATTTGTCATTATCCATGTCGACAAAAGTCCCTCAGAATTTCCTGATGCCCAAGGGGACGTCTTCAGATGTCTTGTTTTGTCAAAGCGATAATATAAAACGTAAAGATATTCAGTTTACTATCGCAAAAGACGGAGAAAAGCAACAAATCCTCCCATTTGAAAAGCTGGAACCCGAGAATGTTTGGCTTCCGTGCGTGAAGAAAAACTTAAAATGATGAATCAGTTATCAGAATAGCTTATTCTTTTTCTGTTGATGGACTAATCGATTAATACAATTATTTGTTTCAGTTGTAGTTGTATTTATTGTCAACAACACCATGAAACGACCAAAACTGAATTAAATAAACACTGTAGTTTATTTTCAGGCCCACAAACTCCGTCCTGCTGCCATAAATACTCAGATTTACCAAATGTGTATTAATCCACGTCTGAAAATAGTCCCCAACAAATGCACTATTTACTCCTGTTGAGTAATGTTTGCCGAAAACTACAGTGACCAGCTGTTGTAGGGAATTACTTCCATCTTAAAAACTGAACGCTTATATTTGTGACCTGTTCTTAAAGATTTACGTCCTCAGTAGGAACCGGTGGGCTACAGACAGTGTAGGAAAGTTGTAAAGTACTTTTAAGTTGCATTAAAACATTGTAGTTTTTGTGGGATTTGTTGACAACAAAAAGCTATAGAATAACAGCAGCCTTATCTTGGGTACGTGTAAATCGCAGCAGTATGTTTGAGAATATTTATAAGTATATAACTCTATTGTCCTTGCATTGATATGTGCTTTTTTATGACGTGTCAAATACACATTTAGAAGCTCTACACTGCAGGGAACGTGAAATAACAACCAGGATCTGTGGGTTCCATTTTCATTATTTATTTGTCATTGATGGCAACTGAATAAAGTAAGGCCTATGAACAAACATCATAAAAAGCACCATAAATAAATGCATATATAGAAATATAAAAAATAAAAAGTAAGAAATAAAAAAATACTATAGTGAAATATAATGGCCACAAATCACGACTAGGGTTTCTCGACTCGTTGCGCAGAGCCTTCGGTCAGAAGAAGCAGTGGAGTTGTAACGTGTGTGTTCGCAGTAATCAAAGTTCACAATGATTGGCTGGTTATGACATTTGTTCACCCCCCCCCCACACACACACACACCCACACACACACACACACACACACACACACACTGTATCTGCAGTTTGTCAACAAAACAATTGAATGTTTGTGCATCGAAAAGTCAAGATAAACAACAATTAAACAGGTTTTATAATTACATCGCTTCTGTGTCCCCTCGCTTGCTTCAAAACATGAAAATAATTCGCATATATATATCTAAATCTTCTCTTCTGTGCCATTTAATGGCTTCTGCTCATGCAGGAACAGTTTGAAAACGGATAACCTCCCTGTTTCCTTGAATGCACGTCTTGCATGTCTTTCCAGGCGTAAAGGATTCATTCCAAACGGCTAAACTGCGCCCGCCATGTCGAACTTGAAACTGGACACAATGAACTACAACTTTTAATGTTCTGAATGAAAATCAGATGTGACACAGCAATGAGAGGCTTCTGCTTAAGGAGCATTGATCTTTGTCTTTGGTTCAACATTTTCTGCCACAGCTCGACAGTGATCCTCCGTAATGGCGGAGAGAAAGACCTGTGCTGTGAGTCCTTACTGCAAGAATAAAGCCAAAAGCAGCTCCAGCCGGTAGCTCACGTAAACCTAAAGAGCGCACGGCTCAGGAGCAGAATTCTAACATGTTAAACTGCGGAGGTGCGACTAAGAAAAAGCGGAAAGACTCCCATTAAAAGGTGAACAGAGTGCGGAGCGAGAAAAGTACACAAACAACCAGACAGCTGGCAAGGATCGCCGGGGGGGGGGGGGGGTTCATCATACTCCTTTAAGCCTCCAGATGAGTCAGCTTCTCCTCCCCTGCTCCCCTTATTTAACCTTTTGAGCTCATGAAAAATTCAGCACGCTAAAATAAACGAGACGATGTAGGTATAAGTAAAAAATGTCTATCTGTAAGAACAATCTTGCATCTGTCAAGAGGAAGTCGGCGACAAACGAGCCGCAGTTACACATCCGGTGATTTTTTTTTTTTCTTGCTTCATATTGCTGAGGGACCGTCTCCAGCACACGGTACAGAGCAGGTGCTTCAAGGGTCACAATTAGCGACAGAACATTTAGGACTCTGTGGTTCTGTTGATTATTCGATAGCGATCATAAATTCTGCCTCTCGCCGACACAAAAGCGCCGTCACGAAACGCTTGCGCGATGCAAAGTACCGATGCAATGAAATATACGTCCTGAAACCTAACGCGACACTGTTGTGCCATAGATGCAGAATTTACAACTTTACCACCAGTTCAGCTTTTAAGTGTAACCGTTCAAACACCCAGGTTTTGTAACGTCTGACCTCCTGCGCAGTGACAAAGAGTGACAGTGGACCTGTGTGTGTGTGTGTGTGTGTGTGTGTGTGTGTGCGAGCTCTAAATAAACTGACTCGAGTGCACGTGTAGTGTCTCTGTGTTTTATTGTGCGTACGCATAGTTAAAGGACCAGTTTGACATTTTGGGAAATGCACCTTTTCACGTTCTTGCAGAGCATCAGATGAGAGGATCGATAGCACTCTGCGTGTCCGTCCGTTAAACACGATGCTACTGTCGGCAGCTTGTTGCTTTAGCTTAGCATACAGTCGAGTGACAGCACTAGGCATCTGCTTTTCCTGAAATAATACACCTGGCAATCTTTGAAACACCCAGAATGTCATTTAATAACACTCTTCGCTGTTCCCAAGGCATTTCCAGGATCCCCAGAGACTCAGTTTGCTGCACAGTAAAAACATTTATAACCTGCTTGTTAGGTTAAAAGTTGTGCCTCTTTGTAAAGATAGCAGCCGGAATCTCAAAAACTAACCCGAATAAAGAAATTATCACTTATGCACCAATATTCTTCCTGTGTTTTACAAACAAAGCATGGACATAATATAATATCTGCCTACCTGGATAGTAGAAAATACAGTCACTACTTGTGAAATGGCCTAAAAATCTTACAAAATATTTTTTCCAAGTTTTTAAAAGAGTCTTTGAGCATCGTGGAAATAATTTGGGAGAACTGGAGCCTGCTGCTTCAGGTCTTTATGCTAAGCTAACCAGCTGCTAGCTTCATATTTAACATACAGACATGATACCTGCAGAACAGCAGTAAGTCTCGTTAAACGACCTGGTTTTTGCAAAGATTTGTGGGTATCTTATTTTTCGGAACATTGGGTGGTTTGTGTTCTGACTCGAATGTACAGGTGATACATGAGAGGCACAAACTGGGATAGGAAACAGATAGCAGGTAACGGGTAACATAATCCGCCTACCAGCACCTCAAACAGTCATTTTTACACTTTGGTTTTTGTACGGATTAAACAAACGAGCTAACATGTTATTTAGTGAGCTTTAGAGGTGCTGGTAGGTAGATTTTGTTACGTTTGAACAGAGCCAGGCTAGCTGTTTCCCCCAAGTTTCCAGTCTTTGCGCTAAGCTAAGCTAACTGTCTGCAGCTTCGTATTCAACAGACAGACACGAGAGTGGTATCGATCTACACATCTAAGTCTCGGCAAGAAGTTCCCAAAATGTCTGAACCACTCCCTTAAAGTCTGCCTTCCCTCCTTTCAGCACTTCATGTATATGTTTCTGGCAGCACAGCGCGTCACAGAAAGTATTTGTCATGTTCCCCGTGGTTTTACTGGTTAAACCTCATGGGAGGCGTGAAGTGCAGGTGTGAGCGATGACTGGACCTGTGGCATGCGAAGGTCAGTTAACCCCTGTTGGTGTTACTGTGTTTAACATTTTATCTGGGTTTTAAGTGTTCAGCACAGGCGGACCCCGATGCATGCCTCCAACAAAAGACAAACAAGGGCTTTGCCGGCACAAGAGCGGCAGGTTGGCAGAAATGAAACTCGATGGAGGCCTTGATTATCAGAGAATGTGCTGTCAAGAATTTCATATCATGGAATGTTTTAATATTCTTTGTTCACCCAGGTAAGTAATAGTGTTCTCTATATAGATTCATTATGTTTTCCTGCAGTCATAAAACATTACAGAAAAGTTGAAACATCACACAAATACACAGACATTTAACACAACAAAGAGGGCATTCACTACATGTATTTCTTTTTTAAATACCAGTAGGCAAAGTAGCCCATCCCGCCCAGCGAGCCCATGAGAAAAGAGGCCCCGAAGAAGGACGGCGGCTTCTTTTTTACCATCCGGAAGGCGTTGGGTAGGACCGCCGACAGAAGGGTCGTGTGGATGTCGCCCAAGACCTTGCGGAAGGCGTAGCGTTTTTGCACACGCACAAAAAAGGACTGTAGGTTGGGTCGGCTGCCGTCCTCCCAGTATTTCTTAGAAAGTCCCAAGAACTTGAGCCTGTGCAACAAGGCTCCGAGGCAGACGTCAGCTAGTGTAAATTCAGGTCCGCATAGCCACAACTCACACTTTTCACCTGCGGGGGAAGGTACGTTTTCATAAAAAACATTGTTGGAAATACGTGGAACGTGTTGCTGCCGTAGCGATAGACGATAACGCGCGTTGGGACATACCTTGGTACTCTAGTTTTCTTTTCTCGAGCTCAGCCTCCACCTGATCTAGAACCATGGCTAACTCCCCCAGAATTTTCTTCAGGTAATTCACATTATCGTGGTCCAAGATTTTCGCCTGACAATGATTAAAAAAAGCAAAACTTTAATCCCAAGAGGCAAACCAGCATAGATTAAAATTCGTTAAATACAGACTTCATTTTTCTTATACATATCTAAATATATATATAACCCCTAGTACTTGCATATGAAGTGATTTTGTCCCCATGTTAGATTAAAAATGTTGATGATAACTGATGCGTTACAGCTACACATCACTGATGTCATCACCCGCCATCATGTACAACATGTTTTTTTTCCTCACACTCTTCACTCTCTACAAGGCAAAATCTGTCTTTGTAACAGACGCAAACAAATTCCGTACACCTGGATATTTTCTCCAGGGAATGTGAACTGCATTTAAGTCAAACGTTCGGTCTCACAGGATCTGCATGCTGCAGAGCGTCCCGTTTATTTTTTCAGCTCTTTATTCGCGTAATCACAGGAAACTGCTGGAGGCTGTTCATGATGAACTTTCCCTCAGCTACGGACTTGGAAATTCAATTACGTGGTCCAAGACAATTTGGGAAATTAAATCATATCTGCCAGAGTGTTAAACCATAATAAAGACAAGTTTGACTTGTAGTGAGTTTTATATTTCTGCCCTCTTACATACAGTTCATGGGTCCAGAATATTTGCAGGTGCAAATTAATGATTGTAAGATTTAGAAAATAATATTACAGGTACCCCTTAACGTGACGCACTTCAATTAAGGTGCTATTTCACGGGTCAATCCCAAATTTGGGTGTAATTAATAGTTAAATGAATGGACTGTAATATATTAAAGGGTTTAAAATTAGTTTTCTGAGCAGATAAAATGGGTTTCCAAGGGAAAAACCACCATTTCACCTAAATTGGTTTTATATTATTTGGTAAATTGTAAGCCATTTTCACCCCGAAACTGAAAAAAGTGCCTTAATTATTATAGTCTGTTAATTTATCAATTATTTTCCCTTAAATCCCATTAAAGTACCTTGATTCCATCACTAGTAGTAATGCATGAATTCATTTAGCCTCCCTCTTATACACAACGTTGCAATGTAATGAGGACAACAACAGATTTATGTTTTTTAAGAATCACATGAATGCACACTTAAATTCACCATGAGCTTCTTCTGCTTGGACAGGTACGGTTCTGTCAGCTGAGGCTCCTCGTGGTCCAACTTCATCAGCTCTGTCGCAGCGTTGGCCAGGTGTCCTGAAGACACACATATGCATAGTGTCTTAATCTAGATAATGTCGTTTTCTAGTCTGCAAAATCCACTTTGACTTTTAGAATGTGTTGCTTAGGAGATGAACACTGTAGTTTATTTGGACTGAATCCTACATATACCGTCCTGCTGCTGGAAATACTCACAAATGTGTATTAAAAAAATGTGCTGGTAAAAAATGTGCTGGTAAAAAAAAGAAATAGTCCCCAACAAATGCTCCCTTTAATGCCGTTTGCTAAAAGCTACAGTGCCCAGCTGATTTAGAAAATGATTTACAGGGTTTGTACAGCTTTTTAAGAGTAAAATTCAAACACTTTTCTAGCACTTTTAATGTATCTAAACCAACACTTTCCAGACTCTTTATCACCACATTTAAATTGTTAAAAATCCTACAGTTCAGAGGCCTGATATCAGCTGTTGGCATGTACAATCCTGGCGTCACAACAATGTGCTGCGTTCAGGGCATTTTGGTATTGAGTGGCGTCAAATTGCACAGTATGCTAATCACGTCGTCCACATAAAAGCAGGGATTTGTTTGCCAGTGATGGGGAAAATGCTGCAAGGAAGATGAGTAGCTTTACATCCATAACGCCGGTTGTTTTTGCTTTGGGAGACTAGCCCCGATATTCCCAGTCATGAGTTCAAAACACTGAAATCCATTTATATGATGTATCACGTATGAAGAATTCGCACGGACAGTAGGGAAAAAACACTTATCTTGTCCATCTACACATTCTACATTACGATTGTGTACTTACTTTACACTATACTTATACTTTCTCCTTACATAGCAATAACGGCCTCTTGCCAATAAACAATTATTTTAAGTGATAAGAATACGAAATGCTAACGGGCAAAAAGAAAGACATTACACCACACACACACACACACACACACACACACCTGTAGACACACGGGATATTCAACGTGTGTGAACGTGAAATGCAGCAGAACACGTGGTCACATTGAATCATGCTGCATCGACGCACAATACGAGGTGATTCTGTGAACACTGCCTTTGTGTGTCACGCACACTTGAGTGGATTCTGGTTTTTATACTGTGGGTCTTTTGTTTTTTTCAGAACAATGCAGAGAAGTCCTGTCCCTGAAAGGAAATCAGTGTATGTCCCAAAATGTTGAAATGATCATTTAAATCTCTTCTTAAAACACATCTTTATTGGCGAGCTCACCCTGATTTTACTTGTTTTGTATTGTCTCCATTTCTTTTATCCCACATTACTGGAATTGGTTTTATCTATTGTATCATAAAATAAGATCCATTTGATTCAATGTTACACGGTATACTTGAGTTTTGTGTTGATTTCAATTTGCTGCTTTGTGTGAAGCACTTTGCAACTTGGGTTTTCCAAAGCGTAAAATCTTACTAATGCAGAATTCTAAACAATCGTGTCTACGCAACACGGTGAGCTGGCTTCACTTACTACGTATTTCTGCGGTGGCGTACTTTGGGATCATAGAGTCGGTGGTGAGCTCTGGATGGAGGATGCAGCCGTGTGTGTAAGCGTCCATGGGCAGGCCATCCAGTAGCTGACGGTACTGCTGCACATGCTCGTGGCGAGGCGACTCTGCGTCAGGAATCAGCTGCGCCACCGTGTCTGCGGGCGAGACGCCGACGTGAAAACGGCAAGAGAGACGAACACAGAAGAAAACATTTGTGCAGATTACACATAATGTGGAAACAAAACAAAAACGATGAATTGCTAAGTTACACATCCCCAAAATAACAATTCTCAGTGCTTCAGATGCCAGATAGGATGCAGCATGGTAACCTGGTAACAGATGACAACAATCGCCCACCCGTCACATTTTTAACAAAGCCTGACATTTAGACAATGCTGAGGAAATCTAGTAAATAAAAATAAATCTCCTTGAGACTAACAAGCTTCTGAGAATTTACGTTGAGTAGAAAAGTAAATGGGTTTAAGCTAAAAGCACCGTTTAACGCCTTGGGATGAACTTCAAGGACAGTCCAGATGAACAAAAACACAGTATGCAAAATAACACGAGGCCACAGTTTCATAAAAGACACAGGGTAATTAGGCGACACTGTAATCTCGTTGCACCCGTCTCCTACTGGCCCTCACTGTTCCATTTATCTGCTGCTGCTCAGGTTAAAGGAACACTTCCACATTTTGGGAATGTTATTTGCTTTCTTGCCGAGACTTGGATGAGAAAATTGGTAAAAATGGTCAAAATTGAAGCAGCAGTGGCTGAGAAACACCATAGTCTGTATGCATGCTGCATTTCCCATAATGCAACTCAACACTTTGTTAAACCATCCATAATGTGTGAGCTTTAGACGTGCTAGTACAGAGATTTGATTGCCTTCAGACAGAGCTAGCCATTTCCCACTGTTTCCAGTCTTTGTGCTAAGCTAAGCTAACCGGCTGCTCGCTCCAGCTTCATCTAACAACTTTTTGCACTTCGGCTTTTGTACATACTACTAAACTACTCCCTTAAAAGGTGTTACCATTGACAAGGCCAGCTTTTTCATTCTGCCGTCCTAATTCTTGTGTTGGCTACATGCTGCATGGCTGGGAGGGAAGGTGTTCGTCTTAATGACCTGCTGCTGAGACTCAGCTCAGAGGATGAGGCAGGTTAGCAGAGCAGAGGGAGCTTTTATCTCTGTGCAGGGTCACAGCCAGCCGAACGCGGGGACGGCGTCGCTGACAAGACAGAGATGGGCTGTTGGCCACTTGAGGACGTCCGGGCCAATGGAGGAGCTTGCGGAGGGTGGAGCTGCACCTGGCAGAGCTCCAGAAAGCTGAGTAATCAGTCCCAGGACCGGCATGCCGACCTGGGCAGCGGTCCTCTAGGCGGCCTACTGCAGCGCTGTGATGGAAATATGACATCAGCAACTCAGAGCAAAACCTGAAAACCAACCTCAAAGTGTCTTGGTGACAACGATGCACATTACGGCTCATAAAAGCAATTGAGGCGTTGATTGTTAGGCAGACAGTGAGAGCCCCCCCCCTGCTGCCTCTCAACAACACTGTAAAGCAGCCTGAGTTGGCACTACGCTGCTCTGTGCTGCTGTAAGAGTCTCTTTTCTGAGGCATCTGCACTTTGCAGGCCAGCTGCAGCCAACGTCGGCCGCGTTCATTAGGGATGTACACGCAGAGAAGACGCATGTCTTGTCCAGCAGATTGACTTCTGGCTTGAGGTCTGGTTTTAACACATGTGGTGGATTCATTTAACATAAAACACCAAAAAAACAACCAAATTTACTTAATTTAACTGTTTCATTACACTTTATACAGCACTGAAGGAGCAGATTCTAGCGCGACTTCAAACTGACTTGTTCCCAACGAAGACACTATCAGAGCTGAAACTGAAGACATCAACCACCAGGGTCAGCTACAGCCGTCTAGTGTTTTATCACCGAGAAAGCAGTGAACCAGATCTTCTGCGAAGCTTTCAAGCATCGCTGCTCCGAACAAGTGCCCACAAACTAAACTAAGACAGGGGGAGTTCTCCGGTTGTTGACCATGCATCCCCCTCTGGCCTTTCCTGGTCTGAGGACATCACATAACATCCCAGCTGACGGATGTATAGGACGCGCCACCCACAGATACTACAACACAACACACAGAGAGAACAGGATTAAGTGTATGCACCTCAACTTTGTTTACTTTGCTTACTCTGACATTTATGGCTGTTAAGCCAGAATCTGAGTCACGTCACTGCCTCACAATGCACATCTCAAATATTGAAACATCTGTACTCGTGTATCTGTTAGACTCACTCGTCCAAGTGATTATTGCTCGTCTAATCATTCAATCCTCGCTCTCGCATTTGCATCTGCGATGGTTTGCGACTGCCACAAGCGTCCTGTTCATCTTGGCATCATCGCAACGACTTGCACAGTTTCACAGGACAGCACACACAGACACACAGACACCGTACGAGGACGACGACAGGTGGCCTCCAACGCCTTCCAGTTGTCTTTGCCACCATTCCTCATACCTTTTCTCTTGTGTGCTTGGTTTTGGAAAGACTAACTCTAACTAACTCTTTGAATGCTGCGTATTGCTCTCACTACATGCACACCACTTAGAGAAATCCAAAGCTTGACAGACCTGCCATGGCTATTTACGATTGCTAAGCTGCGATACGACAACTGCTGTTCAGAGGAGGTGTTTCGTAACCTTTCTATTGGGGCCCAACAACTTATTATTGCCCCGGGGCCCAACTGCGGGTTAATCCATCTATGCTTTTAAAATCAAAGTTTAAAGTTAAGAGAATTAAGGGAAACATCATTAAAAAGGAGCCACATTATTACTGTAGCCTACCATACCTCCCACAAAGGTTTTCTCCAGGTAGTCTATAATCTGGTTGTAGTCGCTGATGATGGACTCCCCGTGGAGGAAGACGGGCACCTCCTCCCCCAGGTTCAGCCTCATGAACCAGGGCTCCTTGTGCTCCTGCAGCGGCAAGCTCACATCCCTCTCCTCACAGACCAGACCCTTCTCGTTAATGACTAGACGTACCTGAAATCACAAGCACATGCAGCATGACATGATCTCCCCGCAGGAAAGCGGAGTAAAGTATTCATTTCTTGCAGGTTACGCTGCCTGCGGTTCTGTTCCAGCGGGGTATCAAACCCGAGAAGGTAAAACCGGCGAGAGGAAAGAAAGGTTTGTGTAAGCTTTAAACGCACCGCACCTTTTCTCATTCACTGTGTGGGTCAAATAATGTGCACAGGGTGCACATTTTAAAAACATTAACCAGGTGGTAAAACAGAAAAACAAGAGCAAGACTGATGATCCATTTTACCTGAAGTAAAACAAAAGCACTGCACAGCAAATCTCACAAATGTAACATTTCTGTTGTTGAAAGGAGTTATAGCATTATTACCAAAGCTTAGCAAAGCTGGGTAATGCCTTCAGCGCTTAGTTTTATGACGTTAAAAAAAAAAAGATATACATCATGATTGTGCTGTGTAGATTAAAAAGCTGAATTGTTTGTGTGGTCTGGCAAAATGATGAGCTGCTTGAGCAAAGACCTTCCAGGATCCATCACTAGCGGGACGAAGGATAAGCCCAAGGTCCAAGGAGAGCTATTAGTGGGAATAAGATTAATGAAAGGAGACAACACTTGGGGTATAAAGTGCTACATTTGGCAGCTTAGGAGGAACGGCAAAATGGGAGTGTTTGCTGAACATGGTGAACGTGGCCGAACGTGGTGCAATGAAACAAAACTGGATGATTTAGTAACACAAGCGGAATAATTACAGCAGGGCGACTGGTTCGGACGGCAGGGACAAATCTGTGAATGCAGCCGCAAAGTCAAACGGCGTGAAAGAAAAAGAAAAAAGAGGCTTGTTTACATCTCCATCAGCGAGGCACAGTTTCACACTAACTCAAAGGTTTCTACATAAAACTGTCAGATGTTGCAGGTCCCAGTATTTGCACGGCTGAGGTGTCCCGCAGTGATGCCCTGCTCGAAATAAACTCCTCTTACTTAACAATATACAGTAACTTAAGCTACATCTGCATGTTACTGCTGCGTTAACAGTGGGGGGGGGGGGAGTGCATTTACTCAAGTGCTGTAAGTACAATTTTGAGGTACTTTTACTTCCATTTATACTTCTATTCCACTACGTTTATCCGCTATAGTTATTAGTTAACACGTTACGGTTTTCAGATTAAGATTTTAAATTACAAACATATGATGACCTTAGAACACACTGCTAAAGATTAAAAAGAGAAGTGATATTTCACCAACATTCACCAGCCCTGGTTGTGGCAATAATACAAGTGTACATTATTTACAGTATGCATTCAGCGTAACACATGGAAGCCAAATAAACAACTTTAAATATTCTAATATGAAATAATAAAGAAATGGCTGCTTTTAGTAACTCCAAGTTAGTCTACAGCCATGGACAGAGGAGACAATGTGCACCTGGACATGTGAAGACCCAGACTGAGCGAGACACAAAACAGTGGTCCTTTTCTGTCTCTTTGAGGTCCTTTTCTGTGTCTTTGAGGTCATGTTTTCTGTCTTTGTGGTAGTTCTTGTAAAATGCTGCTCGCACACTGACGCATCAGCATTAACAATGGTGTAGTGTATGATAACAAATGATCAATTCTTCAGCCGAACGGGTACTTTTACTGCTAATTCTTCTGCACCTTTTTGAATGCAGACTATTTTTACATTGTTGAATGCCTGCTGGCATCATGACACACTGCCCTCTACACGGCGCCTCGAGGACGCCAGTGCTGTGTTGACCTGTGAAGCTGGCCTCTCAATGTGCTGTTACTCCAGGATATCGAGCTCCATCTGACTCTATCTGTATCGTATCCGCTGTATACTGTGTGACCCACTTCGGGCCACGGGAGCACAGTTACAGTGGCAGGTAGTCCTGAAGCATTCTAAACACAGAGGAGGGATGGGGGGGGGGGGTGCAGTGCAGATGAAATTCAATGGCACTGCTTCCCTCTTTCCTCAGGAACATGCTGAGGCGCACGCAGACTTGTAAATAATCCCCCCCTGAACATCTAATGACGACACCGTCTTCACACAGACAACAGTTGCTGATCTGCTGGAGAAGTTACTCCCGGTCTCACTGTCAAAGTGTTTACTGTAGGATTAGTTTTTGTCTTTTTTGCCTCCACCGCATCCATTTTTGCCTCTTCATCTCATAAAAGCCTGGGCCCGGGCCCCGGGCGGGGGGGGGGTGTGGGGGGGGGGGGGGGGGTGGCGGCCGCTGGGTGGGGGGGGTGGCGCGG
>JAVQJF010076720.1:0-14710 GCA_036023855.1 Gadopsis marmoratus | reverse complement strand
AGTCCAGGGTGTTTCCTGCCTCTCGCCCAATGTTAGCTGGGATAGGCTCCAGCCCCCCCCTGCGACCCTTCGGGATAAGCAGTATGGATAATGAATGAATGAATGAATGAATGAATGTTGCTTCACCTTTTCATTCATTCATTCATCCATCCATTATGTGGGAACAGGTGCAACCCCAAAGAGGAAAAGGATGACGAAAAGCTAAACCTGCTCCATTTGCTTCTACACCCAAGCTTGATTTCCCGACAAGTAGAAACAGGGATATATCTGCATCCCACTCAGTCTTCTGATAGATGTCCAATGACTGTTTATGTTTCCTCATGGCCCTTCAGTGCTTGTGTGGCTGTGGGATCACTGTGCCACTGCCAGGCAGTGCCGTGGCTTCTAATGCACCTGATCCCACCCACATACAGCAGGTGTAGACAGTTTCCAAACACGTGGCATTAATACTATTGTCAAGCTTTGATGTTAGCTTCTATCTACAAGGAACCACTTTGCACTCGGAGGAAAGTATGCGTTACATTTTTAACGGTGCAAATTAATTCCGCTGCCACAGTTTTAAACTCAGATTGACTACATCAAACCCCAGAATATTTCTTAAAAGGAGAGAACAGGAGGCGATCTGCATAGAAACTTCTAGTCTCCGTGAGGCAGTGACGCACGGATGCCCAACTGATGCACAACTCAAACCCTCATTATTAAAAAAAAAAAAAATAACTTCAATCTTTAAGCTTCTGGAAATCACTTGGATGAAGTGGCTAGTCATAGGATAGTTGTTGATATATATTAGCTAAATAACGGATAAGTTAGATTCAACAGTTATTGTTTAGCGTTACACCATTAACCACTCACCGTTCAATTCAAACACAACTGGACAACGTGGACCATCTTTGGACCTTTCCATATAAAACGCTCCAACATAAGTTGGCAGCCACTGTTAGCTAGCTCACTGTCTGACAACCATCAATGCAAAAGCATGAGTGAAACACTTTGCTATGGCATGAACGTACCTTTCCTTCAGCCGGCACAAATTAAACTGTGCTATTCCGTGCGAGATTTGCCTTTATGAAGAGCCTCTTTGTTGTCACACTTGGTAGTTTTTAGTTCCCCTTATCACCGGCTTGTTCTCAGCAGTCGGGCCCGGAACGCGGCGTCACCTCATTGGATCCACTGAAACCGCTGCTGGGAGGAAATATACTAAAGTCAAGCTCACAACAACAAAATATACTATTTCCGGGCAGCATTTAAGAGTAAAACACACCTGACGGGCATACAAATATGGAGACCGACTGTAACCGTTATTTTTAACCGGATACATAATTGAAAGTAAAGAACAAATATGAATAGTCATTGTAATGCATTTAAAAATAAAAAATTGCTCTGAATGTCATTATCAAAGTAAAGGTTTATTACCTTATTGCGGCCCATTACTTAAACACACACTATCAGGGAAACATGTACAAGCAAGTGCATCAACTGCCTGCTGTCTTGGATGAAAAAATCATGTAATTTCACAATTACAGCGAAACGAATTTCTTGTACAAAGACAGACTAGTGTTAAAGCTCTTGTTTTGAAAGGAAACATCCCTTGTCTCCGGTAATTAACTTCAAGGATCTTGACGCCGGGTGCAACAACCAGCAACGACCCTCCAATGCAGATCCCGCCCAACTCGCTCCACGCACTTCCCCGTGATTGGTCCACGTGAGGTGAGCGACGTCGAAAACGACTTCTGGCTACATCCAATTGGTCCACGTCAAAATAGTGGGTGTAAATTGGATGACGACATTCCCAGGTAAAGTCTGAGCAAACCACATGCCTTCCAGTGAAATAATGACTAAAATTAACTATGTAGTTTAGAGATTTGTTACTTACATTATCATAATAACAAATTATATCTTTAAGGGTAAAACAGTGACTACCTTATTTAGAATATATATTTGTCTTTGCATTTATTTATAATATAGAAACACATGCCTCCTTAAAATTGATTTAGTTCATTCTTTATTTTCTCACTTTATTTTGAGTGAACTGAAGGTAACTTTCATAAATGTTTACTGTTACACTGACAGTGATTTTACTTTTGAAAATCTTTCTTTTCAGTATAAAGCGTATCTTGTGACTTGTACTGTGCACAGGTACAGTCATGGGAAAAAGAAAGTACGCCTTCCTTCAATTGAATGGTTTTATTGATCAGGTCCTAAATAACATTTGCGTGGTCCTCACCAACTTCTATACGCAAATAAATAACCTCAAGTGACAACATAAAAACAGGACTGATTTCAATATGTAGTCATTTTTTCCCAAACGTAACCCAACATTCATAGACCAGGTGGGAGAAATAAGTACACCCTATAATTCAGAAACATGTGGAACCATATTTAGCAACAATAACTTGAAGCAAACTATTTCTGTATCAGTCTCTCACATATTTTTGGAGATATTTGGCCCACTCTTCTTTACAAGATTGCTTCAGTTGATGTTTGAGGGCATTGGTTCGCTTGAGATCCCGCCACAGCTTTACAGTGGGGTTTGACTTGGCCATTCCAACACCTTGATTTGTTTCTTCTTTAGCCATTCAGATGTCGATTTCCTGGTGTGCTTGGGGTCATTGTCCTGTTGCATGACCAAATGTCAGCCCAGCTTAAGCTGCTGGACAGATAGCCTCACATTTATCTCAATAATAGTCTGGTATAAAGTGGAGTTCATCGTTGTCTCTATGAGTGCAAGTTTACCAGGTCCCAAATCATCACCCCTCCACCACCATGCTTGACAGTTGATATGAGGTGTTTGTGGTGACACACTGTGTTTGGTTTTTGGCAAACATTGCGCTCTGTATGATGACCAAACATCTCCACTTTGGTCTCATCAGTCCGAAGGATATTGTTCCAGAACTATTCTGGTTTGTTCAAATGCAATTTTGCAAACTTAAGTCCTGCTGCCATATTCATTTTGGAGAGAAGGGTCTTTTTCCTAGCCACCCTTCCATGAAAGCCATACTTGTTCAGTCTTTTTCTAATTGTGCTGTCATGAACACAAATATGTAAAGTGCTAACAGAGGCCTGTAGGTCACGTGATGTAACTCTTGGGTTTTGCTTTATATGTCTGACCATTAAACAGTCTGACCTTGGACAGAATTTGCTGGGATGCTCACTCCTGGGAAGATTGGCAACTGTCTTGAAGGCTCTCCATTTGTAAACAGTCCTTCTCACTGTTGAATGGTGAATTCCAAATAGTTTGGCGATGGCCTTATAACATTTCCCAGATTGATGAGCAGCAACAATTGCTTCTCTGAGGTCATGGCTGATGTCCTTTTTTTTGGTATACTGCAGACACACACTAGAGTGCTCCAGAACACCAGACTGCCAAAAGTTCAGCTTTTAAAGAGGTACTCACACTTCCTGATGATTAAGTCATCATGTGCATTTGATTAGTAATTCTTGGCTGCTAATTATGCTCTTAATGATTGTGGAAGTAGGAAGGATGTACTTATTTTTCCCACCTGGTTTCTGGATGTTGGTTTACTTTTGGGAAACAATGACTACATATTGAAATCTGTTGTGTTGTTTTGTCACCTGAGGTTATTTTTTTGTTTATAGAAGCTGGTGAGAAGCACACAAATGTTATTTAGGCCTTGATAAATACATTGAATTGAAGGTGAAGGTGTACTTTCTTTTTCCTTTTGACTGTATTGTGAAATCCTTCTGCAATTATTGTGGGAAGAGGTGAAAACATTGACAAAAAGAACCTCAAGAAAACATCAGCTTATTTGCAGTAATGCATAATGTATAATACAGTAACTCTGTAATCAGAGTAATATGACTCTTCTAAGAAGATTATGGGGAATGAAAGGAGATTCCAATCATTTTAACAAAGCTCTACCTCTATCATAAGAAATACAGAGGGAAACAAGGCTACACAATTAATTCAATTCAATTCAATTTTATTTATACAGCACTATATCATAACAGAGTTATCTCATAGCACTTGTTAATACAGAGCAAGTCTTGACCAACTCTATATGTATAGACCCAACAATTCCCAACAACCTCCCGTCGAGAACAGCTGGTGATTCCCAAGGCTTACCAGCCACTGGTTTTCAAAGAACTGCACCAGGACATGGGCCACATGGGAGTGGAGAGAACACTTGACCTCATCCACGAAAGGTTCTACTGGCCACAAATGCATAATGACGTAGAACATTTTGTGACTAAAGTGTGTGAATGTCTCAAGAAGAAGAAACCAAGTAAGCCACCTAGCCATTCTTCATTTGGACAAATGCAAGCATGGCTATGAGTACATTTTCGTGGTCATGGATCACTTTACAAGGATTGCACAGGCCTACGCTACAAGGAACAAAACTGCAAAAACTGTGGCTGACAAGATCTTTAATGACTTTATACTCAAGTTTGGCTTCCCAAGCAAGTTACATCACGATATGGGAAAAGAATTTGAGAACAAACTGATGGCTAGGCTGAAAGGTCTCTCAGGCATTCAGGGCTCGCACACAACACCCTATCACCCGCAGGGAAATGCACAGGTAGAAAGATTCAACCGTACCCTGTTGTCAATGTTGCGCACCTTGGAGGACAAAGAAAAAGAGGACTGGAAAGTGTCTTTGGCTAAGATTGTCCACACATACAACTGTACAAAGAATGACTAGACAGGTTACTCACCCTACTAACTCATCTTCGGGCGGTCTCCTCGCCTGCCGATTGATCAGCTGTTTGACGTCAAAGGAGATGGGGCACCTGAAACCTATAAAGGCTATATGAGTAACTGTAGGAAAAGAATGCAAGATGCACACCAAATCGCTGCCAGGACAGCAGACCAGGGGGCAACGCGTGGAAAAACCCACTATGACAAACGGTGCAGGGGAGAGACCTTCAACCAGGTGACAGAGTCCTTATCCGAAACCTTACCCCAAGAGGCGGGCCTGGAAAGATCCAGTCTTATTGGGAAAGCCAGGTCTACTGAGTGAAAGATAGGAAAGATGAAAACAGCCTGGTCTACCAGGTCAGCCCAGAAAACGAGCAGCAGGAAGCAGCAGAGGCGAGAACGACTGAATCCTCTGGCAGAGTCATTCCAGCCACACCGGAGCCCTCAGCATCAGCAACCAGAAGAGGATGTACCACTACAGTCTGAGAGACCTGAACTAGGCCAAGGCAGACCACAGGGTAGTGAGGTAGAGACAGATCAGTCATAACTGGTAAGACCGTACTGACAGAGACAGCGTCCAGTGGTACTTAGCTATGAGACATTAGGCCAGCCTTCCTTTGTCACCAGACACTGTGCCATCGAAGAGACTCAGAGTAGTGAGGGGAGACCCTTATTGTGACCTTGGACTATTGTGGGAGTGTGATGAAGGATGTATTCTAAGAAATGTTAGGTGACATTTAATTTTGTGGGGGAGAGCATGGCACTGAGTGTTTGAAAAGATGGGGAAACTCTAGCCCCCCCCCAATTTTTGTAATACTATGCAAAGTGATGGCATTATATTTTCTGTGTTAGTCTGGCAGTAGGCCCTTAATTTATCTCTATTCGTACTATGGTCAGTAGGTGGTGCTCTAGGCACTGCAAAACAAAAACGCTGGTAAAACAGTAGAAGTAGTCAGCATGAGAGAAGCGAGTCAATGGAGGCGTGACTACTTTAATGCTTGTTTTGCAGAAAGTAAATGTGTGGCACCACCAGTGAGCCTGGGTTCATTCTTATATGTGTAACACAGAGGAATAACTAAACATCTGACACAGTGAGCAAGAGAGCAGGAGAGGGAGAGAGAGAAGCCATCGCTAGCTGCTAAGCTAACGAGCGCTAGCAAGCTACTGAATGGCGTGAGATTTGCAGAGAATCGCGCAAACCAGGCGTGAATTACAGCAAGAAAAGCCTAGACATACATGGAGGCGTCCCGGGGTCCTAGCACCCAATGCACCTCAGGTTCATGGACCAGAGTCATTTAGAAGCGGAGATGCAATGTAATGTATTATGATCTGATATAATAATCATATTGTAATGTAATACACTGCCCGGACAAAAAAAAAAGTCACCACCTGGATTTAACTAAGCAAATAGGTAAGAAAATCACTTATCAGTGAGGCTAATCAATTTGCTAGGAGCATAAAGATTGGACTCTGGAGCAATGGAAGAAGGTCATGTGGTCTGATGAGTCCAGATGTACCCTGTTCCAGAGTGATGGGCTCATCAGAGTAAGAAGAGAGGCAGATGAAATGATGCACCCATCATGCCTAGTGCCTACTGTCCAAGCCTGTGTGGGCAGTGCTGTGATCTGGGGTTGCTGCAGTTGGTCAGGTCTAGGTTCAGCAACGTTATGAAGTCATCTGACGACCTGAATATACTGAATGACCAGGTTATTCCATCAATGGATTTTTTCTTCCCCGATAGCACAGGCATGGTCTGGACTCTGCGGAGGCCAATCCATGTGTGAAAATGATGTCTCATGCTCCCTGAACCGCTCTTTCACAATTCGAGCCCGATGAATCCTGGCATTGTCATCTTGGAATATGCCCGTCACTCTGGAACAGGGTCAGTCTGGACTAAATCATGACCACATGACCTTCTCCCATTGCTCCAGAGTCCAATCTTCATGCTCCCTAGGAAATTGAAGCCTTTTTATCCAATTAGCCTCACTGATAAGTGGTTCTTTCCTATTTACTTAATTAAATCCAGGTGGTGACTTTTTTTTGGGCCGGGCAGGGTATATGAGGTCATTGTATGACAAGTTGTGTGTATTTACAAGTTTATTTTTTTTTAATAAATGGGCCACACTGGCAGATAACACAAACTGCAAAACCCATAAAGCCCAGAGGCAATGCTAGACAATCAAGGAAATGCCTTAATGACTTTATTCACAATTTTAATCCTCAAATTCCAGTTACACTTTAAATAATTTCTTTAATGACGGACAACTGAATTATATTTCATACGTGCAAGATTACATAATCAGTGCAAGCAAACACATCAAAGCAAAATTCTCCAAAGATATAATTCAGCAAGTTTAGAGGACACAGTATTACAAATTTGTAAACTACATAAAGTACATTTATACAATCCTCAGTGAATCCTGACTCAGGCAATTATGCAAATAGGTCTATTATAGGTACTAAAAGTAGGCAGATGCATTTGCTGCTAAATAAAGTGACATCTTGCCACAAAGCATGTGGTTGAGAGCCTGCGCTGATGTGAAAATGGACACAAAGTGCCTGCTCAGGTAGGATTCAGACCAAAATCACAAGCTGATGTTTCTAGCAGTTTCTCTTGGTGTGAATGAGAAGGTCTCTCTGCAGGTTGACTTCTAGACTCCCAACAGTTTTGCTGCCAGGTGGGTCGGTGACCAGAGTCAGTTTGTTAAACACTCCTCGACCAAAATAGTCAGCCACGACAGAGAAACCATCATTAGAGCTGCGTAGCTGAAAGCCACAGAAAGAGACACATAGAAAAAATAACTTGCATTTACTCAAACATTCCCATGGTGCACTGCAATCAACTGCTAAAAGAAAAGAATGACCTAAATACATCTGTGGAGATAAATAAAGCAGATTATGGAAAATCAATGAATGAAAAGAAGTGAATGATTGAACACACAATTTCTATTGTCTTTGGTTTACTTAATTCTAGTCAAAGCTCAAGTATTCTTACCTGTCTGTTGAAGTGGTCATGCAGATCGCGTTTCTGGTCCTGGGCACGCAACATGTCCATGACTTTGCGGTTCTCTGGCGTGCAAGTTGGGCACTCGGCTTCACTCTCGGCGTAACTTTCAAAGCAGTGTTGGTGGAAGGAGTGGCTGCACAGGAAATGAACAGATGGCAGCTCCAAAGGGCTGTTGCACATGTTACACTTGGTCTTCTGGAATATCTTGGCACTGTGGAAATTTGGGGTACAGATGTAAATTCATATTAGGCAATCTATGACTTCCATAGGTCACATCAGCACAAGTTGCTTTCCAGCCCTCACCTGCCACCCTCCGAGCTACAGTACATCTAACTGACAAGCTACAATAAGGGTCACAAAAATGAGGATGACAAAATTGCAGCAAGAAACTGGCAGAACGGGTGACGTGTATCAATGAAAACAAGACTTTGGAATGATAAATATGATTCCTGGCTGTCTAAGAGCCAAGTTAATGGAAATTCCCCATCCTTCATGCGACCTACCTCGTTTTGAGCTCCTGGATCTCGGAGCGGAGGTGAGCAGTTTCCTCGCGGTACTGGCGGATTTTGCGTTCATCGTCCTCTATCTGCTGGCTCTCCCTCTGAAGCTTGTTGATGAGGTAATCTTTGATGACGGAGAGAGTGGCTGTCGAGTTGTGTGCCAGTGTCTGCACCACTATGGCCGCATAAAAATCATGGATGTAATTGCCGTGCTTCTTTTCAAACAACATCCTGCTGATGCTAAGAGATCTCAACATTCCAAGTCTTAGCCTGAACCGATTCTGATGTGATATTTAGAACAAACTCCAAACAAGCATGGTTGAAGTATGAAATTAAATGTCCACCAGCTCACCAAGTAATGGAGGCATCAGGTTGTTTTGGTCAATGTGATGTAGGACCTCACTGATGTAGGCCTTGCAGTCCTCCTCTTTTCGGGCAAAGTATCCCAGCGCCTGCTCCCAAAGGCAACCCTCTTGGTTCCCATAGCGCTTGCAGGCCTCTACCACTTTTCCATACTCCTCATTCTGCATGTGGTAGTGCATTATCTGCTGGTACCTGCACACAAATGCAAATAATGTCTCATTTGTCCACACTCACAACACAGAAACTTTATACGTTTATATGTATTTCTCACTTCCAACAGGTAAAGAAACCCCTACAAATAGAGAAACAAAACACCTCACACATTCAAGAGTTTACCTAAATTAAAATTATGAGTGCAAGTATAAGTTAGCAGATGGATTTCCCTGTATATTTTAAGTGGTCTGATAAAAGGCATTCATTGGATTCAAACAGCCTTAATTTGAAAAACCTCCATCATTTATCATCACCAATAAGGTTTGCACTGGTGTGACTGGTTATTAATCACCAATCATTATCATTAATAATCAATCTCATTTAACATATGATGTAAACTGGCTTGTGGCGTTACTGGCACACTTTTATGCTCCTCATTCAGTTTCAATTGCATGGAAGCACAGTGGAAGCAGTGAGTAATGAGGCGTCATTTTATCAAATTAACTGGATTCATACATATTCAGACGATGTTCTGTCTCCATCACTTACAGTTTGCCCTTCTCATAAAGGTAGAGGACGCCTTCTTTGAAGTTGTGCATCTGGCAGAGGACCAGGGCCTTATCAAACACAGTGTTGTCACTCCTCAACAGCGACACAGCTTCCCCCTGCAGGACCTTCTTTTTCTGCCAAATGTGCATTAGAGAAAAACAAGTTAAAATTATTTTCCCTGTGATATACTACATTTCTGCAAAGCCTTCTAACTTTCTGGAGGATTCACAGCTAGTCTGTGTGTTTTGGATTGACCTCCGGGTCCTGTTCGTGGGCCCAGTCTTGCAGCCGGAGCTCCAGCAGTGTGTCGTATACACCCTGGGGAGAACAGGGGTCCACCGAGATCATGTGCTCCAGGAAAGCTTTCAGTTCCCGAGGGTTGTTGGCAAAAATTGGGATGAACTCCTCAGATTTAGCCTTAAAGCAAAATAAATATGGACAGTCGTTTAGAAGAAAACATCTGATAAACATTACATATATGTATGATCACTTTTCAGGACCACGGGGCTATTAGAGCATCACATGAAAGTGACAGTAGTCTAACAACACACACACAAAAATAAAAAAGAACAAAAACACTGCAGACTGACCCAAACCCTATACGGGCTGTCTTTTTCAGCAGTGTCGCCGCTGGGTTGGTAGTTGGTGCATAAGCCCTTCAGGAGCAGTGTGGTACCTTCAGGAACATGGTGCATCAGTGTCTTGCCATAACGCTTCATGTTGCTCTCAGCTTGTTCGAAAGGCAGACGGCCAATGTAACGCAGCCCTTCTTGATAGTTCTGGATTTTAGAGGGAAACATAGTAATGCCATTTTCAGACATGGAATTTTGCCATTGAAGCCTAACTAATGACCATGTTGAGAGTGACGGATGCTCACCACCACTTCTTACAGTAAACCCACCGATTCATTTTCATATCAGTTTCATTATTTTGAGAGTGGATTCCGTTGCCTGTTTTATAATATCCAAAAGTGCACAAGCACTGAATAACAAGACACTAGGTTTGGACTCTCGTTTAATTCCTGTTTGCTCACATCCTGTATGTGAAGCGTTTTGCTGGGTATTCCTTTTTTCATCCACCCAGTTGGCATGAATAAGGGAACATACAGGGAAAGACTGTTGGTCAGATTATTACTGTCACTGTATGAGTTTTTTTAACCTCTTTTGCCCTTTTTGCTTCCAGACGGGAAAATTGTTTTTATAGACTGATCTGAGGATCGACCTCCTCAACATTTTAAGAAATGTCTCTTACAGTGTTTTGTGCATAAGAGATGATGATTGAGGTATTAAGTATTGTATTTAACATAATAATAAAGTATTATTACAGTGATACCAGACGAACGCTTCTCTCTCTTCCTCTGTGTATGTTTTACCTTGTGTTGCAGCAGCCTTTACGTTATCCTGACGTTCAATTTACACTTGTGCCGTGTTCAAAGTGTCACGGAAATGTGGCCATCGTGACTTCATGTGAAAGTAGTGACCATTCAGACATGAGACCAAAATGTTAAATGCACAGTATGCAATTTTTACCGCAAGTGGTCTCTCAATCAAGACAATAAAGATAGTTGTAGTTTGAGGACATCGTGAAGTTCACTGTTAAAACAACCACCAGGGCCAATTGAAATTTATCTATCGTGACTCGGGCAGAAATCATGTTCAAGGATGAGGAAAAGTATTACAGTTTAATTCACGCTACGTTTATTCACATTATGTCATTTAATTCTAATGAAATAGCTGCTAGTCACGCTACCTACACAATGTTAACTTGCTTACTTAACATTAGATAAGTCTGTTCAACACACTCAAAAAAGTAATTTTTACTATGATTGTTTAAACCATGGATAATAGTGTTGGACTACCTTAAGATTGAAGTCGCCACATAACGTTAGCTGTAAAGGGAATGTTAGATGTAGCTAATGTTTAATGAAAAAATTATGCTGTGTGGCAGAAGTAAATGCTGTATTGTTACTGAGTGTAATTCGGTGACATTGTAATCCTTCCTTTCTCACTCTGATATATCATCCGGTGTTTCCCCTGGTAGTTATAGCAAGTAGAGGGGGTAAAGTGCATATGATGCCACTGACAGGGGACCAAATGAATTGCACTGTTACCTTGAATAAAATTACAGATTTCTCTGGGTTTGAATCTTGTAGGAAACATTTGAGATAATAAGTACACAACTCAACAAAATATGTTAACATATGTTTAGTCAATTTTAGACATTTTAATTTGAAAATGTAGATATTGTACCTTTAAATTGCCACCAGATTATTGTAAAGAGTGGATAGGAGGAGGTCCAGATCGATCAGTTCTATCATTTTTTTTTTTATTGCCTTTGGACCCAAAGAAGAACGATTAACAGCGCTCAGTTTCAGTTGCTAATGTTAAAGACCGCAAATCAAGCCGGACATCTTGCTGCTATTTTTATCTGTTCAGAGTCTGTTCATAACAAAATTATGTTTTTGTATCTGTCCCCTAGTGGGTGCATTCTTTAGAGTATGGGGAGAACACAAGTGCACATCTAGGCAGGTGACAAGGGAAAGCTTCAAAGCTGCCAGGTCAAACAATCTATACTCAATCTTTACTCAAAAAGGCCACCAGTAACTCACTTCAGCTTGTCAGGAGTTAACAAAACAAACATTCTAGGACATCCAAGCAACAGATGATCTAAATACATCTTTCTAAAAAAAAAACAACTTGCATGTTTTTTTACCTTGAGGTCTTCCAGCTGGATCTTCAGGTACCATTCATGGTGCATGTGTTTCTCAGCCAAGAAAACAGCGTGGCTGTGGTAGCTGGCCTGCCGAAGAACCTTGATGGCAATCTCAACATCAAAGTGGACCTCACTTTCACTGCTCTGTTGAAGTACAGTGTGGGAGGACAATGGTGTTATAATATGGCAGCCATTAGTGACCAGTTCATTAAAAACATAGGTTTTAATTTATATGTTGTACTTTTACTGAGACTCATCTGCTCTCTGACAGAAACCAATTCTTATTTATACTGCTGACAGCGTACAAAAGGAGTTTGGTTTTACTGTAGTTCACCAAAACCTACATCCATGGTGCTTATTAAGTCACCTTAATGAACTCTTCCAGTTTGGAGCTGTCCTTCAGCTTGGTGTAACAGTTCAGCAGCAGTGTGGTGTGGTCTGCGTTGGCCAGTGACTGCCTGTGCAGGGCTTGCAGATATGCTGTCAGGTTGTGGATCCTCTGCGCATCCAAGAATTTCCTGATGACGTACGATGGCTCCAGTTTCCCAATGGTGCTGTGGGAAATACAGTGACATTTCAAGAGTGGTTTTATCAATGGAAAAACGATGAAGTCTTTGAAATCTGGGTGTTTACAGAGCAATAGGTTTAAGTGCTACACTGAAAATGAACAGAGACTACAAAATCACTCTGGCATATTTTTAACACTTTTACATTGAGTAACACTGTGTAATAGTAAATTAAATTCTCAAAGATTAGTCAAACATGGTACAACCTAAGAAAACAACAAGAGTTTAAGCCCTGGCAAAGGTTTAGTGATGTAATTACCGAATGTACTGCTGGATGGCACCGTCATGGTCTCCCTTAAGGTAAAGGTGATCACCGTACTGTCGGAAGATCTCTGACAGTCCATCACTGTCCAGATGCTGACTCTTAGCCAGGTTTATGGCCATCACAAACAGGTTCTTTTTAAACAACATCTTAAAAAGACAAACAAGGAGGTGACATTACTGAGTTTTTAAACAAGGTATGAATCATCAGTTACAGGTTGTACCCTCCGGCCTCACCTCCAGTTTGGTCTGTGTGTCTTTCTCCTGAAGAACAAATATTTTTCCATCTCTGGTCAGGATGTAGAAGGAGCCCCACTCTGCCACCACATCAATGACATCATCAAAAGCGGCACTGTAGGCGATGAACTTGTTGTCCAGGTCATAGATGGTCAGCAGCTGTTTGTCTGATGAAGAGCTCTCTCTGTTACCAAACTCTGGCCTGAGAGGAAAACAAATGCTGTCAACAGTCTCATAGGAAACAGAGCGAGACTGTGGTAAGCTGCCCATTGAATGCTGGACTAAAACCTGGAATAGTTTCTTCTTTCATAAGGAATACTCCTCATTTACTGATGTAACGTTACATGAGCTGCAGCTGACATTACATCAAATTAAATGGACTGAAAAACAGACACGCATTTGCTCTAATTGTGTTTTGTAACACCACAACGCACACATGTGGCATGCCTTTAACACTCAGGGATATTAACCAATCCTGCCAAATTACATCAGAGGATAACAATTTTGCATCATGTCTAGGTGACTAGATGTAAATGTGACCAGCCGCAGCTCATTTGATTTATATGAAATCAACTATATGAGATCTGATGCACTTTTTCAAATGCAATGAACGTGTCTGGAAAACAATGCAGTGCAAAAGAAAGTGTCTCTATGGCTGAACTTGGAATAATGGTTGGAGAGTCACTACAAGTATCATGCAAGTGGAATGTTGTATGTGAGGAAATATTACTTAAATAGGAGGCCTACTTAAGTATTACTGGTGGCTTCAATTATATGGCACTGGACTGGAGTTACAGTGAGTCAACAGAGGTCAGGGAAAACACATTTTCAAGCAGGAGGCTATGCTGCTGAGAGAAACAACGGGAAAACCGTCATGCTGCCGCTTTCTTGTGTTGAGCTGCTCTCAAGTTACTTTATAATGCATGTTTTTATTTGCTGTAGTATTTCTCACTGCACTGAAAGTTTTTATTTTCTGAGCTACTAACGCCTCATTGCTTCTCTCTCTATCTCTGTCTGTCATTTGTTTTGTATCTGGCTATATTATCTCTCTCCCTCTGTGGATGATAAAACAGTGCTCCAGATTTTACTCCTGTTTTTGCATGAATTTCCATTCGCTTCTCCTATATTTTGCGCTTCTGAACAGGATCACCTTGAAATAGATATAGCAGGAGCCAAACATGCCATTTTCAGGTGGGGCCGCTTTTTAAATACGTTGAAACTTAATTTGGCTGTCAAGGCAAAGCAGTTAAATTTCTAAAGCACCTTTGACACAGAGAAAGATTCAATGTGCTGTACAGAGAAGTTACAACAACACAATTGAAAAGAGCAAATTAAATTAGATAAATCTGTATATGCAATTAAAAAATAAAAAGATAAGAGTAACGTTTAAGTGTCTAATGCAGGGCTGCAAATCCTGACTAAATATCCCCCTTGACTTGTGCGATGCGTTTCGATGCATATTTTACTTTCAACTGAAAATATTACAGTGCGAGCATCTAAAGTGGGACGTTAACTGTTTTGTCAGTTAAACTCGCACCACCATTATGTTATCCCCACAATCATCAATACACCTTCATCTTTTGTCCTTACTGTTATGTTCCATGTCTAGGTGTCTGTGTTTGTAGGTGTTTGGGTACTTGTTTGTTCCGAGGTCTCGTGTTTCAGGTCTTTAGTTCTCTTGTGTCGTGCCCCTGGTCTGTTCCTG
>JAVQJF010076717.1:0-12539 GCA_036023855.1 Gadopsis marmoratus | reverse complement strand
TAGCAATGGCTCCTAAAGTCACACATTGGCATCTCTATATGCTTCACTCTTGCACCATCATTGTCAATTTTATCCCAACTGGTTTTTAATAGCTCTACAGAGTTTGTATCGCATTTTGTCAGTGTGTAGCATTCACCATGTAGCTAATATGCTAAACCATGAGCTATAGTCGCTACTCACCGGGGTATTCAATCAATGTTCGTACGTCTTATTCTCTTTTCCTGAAGCCGCAACTTCGCAGTAAAATATCGGCTCCAATTCAATTTATTCCCTCTTTCATTTTCAGTTTTGTTCGGATTCTGAAGTCTCTCTCAAACCCGTGGAAACTGTGTTGAGAGAAGTTCGCCGCTCCTAGCGTCTCTCTCTGTGCGCGCTCTCTCTCTCGCTGCGCCAAAGCACTGCGCAGCAGACAGCCGGAGTCTCATTTAAAGTGACAGTAACACACCACCACTCAGGTATATTAACCTGGTTAAGAGATATATAATATATATATATATATATATTGTTAAGGTATATAGTTACACTTTTGATAGTGTAACATCAGCATAACTTGATGCATGTCAGACAGCACAACATCTTGCATTCCTTGAGGGCAAACCATTCCTTTCACAAGAGGTCTGGAAAAGGTGAGGCCAGTCAGTAGATGCCTTATTGTTGTTGGCAGGTTCTAGGTACATGATCTGGACACAAATGTAAGCACCCATTAAATATAGAAAATTATCAGCCTTTGGTTAACTCTGTCGTTGAAACAGCTGCATTTGATAGTTAAATTCCACCTAACATGGGGGAAATTATGATAACTGCCACAAAAATGTATTATTTAAATCTGTTTACCTTTCTGGAGAAACCATCAATGCCCCCCAAAGACGACTATGTTGTACCTTTTTTAAGATAAAGTAGAACTGAGTTTCTGTATGCATTACAGATTACTTCTTTTACTACTGCAATTTGAAAGCAACTTACCTTTTGAGTTTGTGGTTAGTATCTACCAGTAGAAAGGGGAGCCCTTACAGAGTAGCTTCTCTTCACCACCATCATCATGCATGCCCACTATGCTTCTGAATCTGACCTAAAGGATGATGATCAATGATGTTTCAAGTTCAATATGTTTGCGGTAAATTCCTGCTTACATAAAAGAGCTTAATTATAACAGGCTGCAGCTGCCGAAATGCATTCCAAAGCAACATTAAAATGTTGGACAGCCTTAAAGAAGTCTTACATTATATTACAAATAACAGGTCCTCTTGAACAAGAGGTCTTAATCCTATTATAGGTGCAGCTCCTTCACTTTGAAAACTTTACCAGCTCTACAGTGTATTTAGATCATCTTTTAAATAATGTTCAACCATACATTTTTCAGACTGGACTAATCACTTTATTTCCTAAAGTATCATGAATGTTGCAGTGAAACCAAGCTCTCATCTCCGCTGTCTTCACTGCAGAAGGGATTCGATCACAGCGTCTGGCTTTGCAGATCTTTTCCTGTATGGAGATGGGTACATGATCAGTGTTATCAACAACTTCATGGAGCTTTTGGTGTCCTCATTTGTCAGAACACCAGTATATCATGATAATTGCAAAAACCATCATGCTAACGCTTCATATAAATAGACTAGATATATGGTGCGAATATACCAGTTGAAAAGGTGAGGGGCTAAAATGTTACTACCAAGTAAAGCTGCAGATAACCAGCAAAAAGTGTCAACAAATGACCCCAGAATCAGGTTTTCGATTTTCAGAAATACCCCATTTACACTTAGTCACTCCGTGAAAAACGTTGAGTGAAAATGCAAACAAGCAACATTGGAGAAGGATTGAAATCTGGTTGTTCAAACCACCTCGGGAGGAGGTCTGTGGAAGTGGACATTTATAAGATCTTCCCCCGTCTCTCCCCGTCACATGATAAGTTAACAGCAAAAAGAATCAGGTCGCAATTTCAAAGCACACAATCAAACAGAAGGCAAAAAAGTGCAGTTGTAGCATTCATGTGATCCCTGATCACTACAACCACTGAATGATTTATATGGGCAGGGAATGAAATGAGCACCTGTCACCTGCCAAATTCTGGGAAAATGTAGTTACAGAATCGAACCTGTGGTAAGATAAGCTTCCTACATTTATTTCAGAAGTGGCAGACAAAAAACAATTTGTGGTTGGTGAAAATGTTCAGTAACCTGAACCAGTTGCAGGTGAGGAAAACACTTGATTTCAGAGCCTTTGTATAGGTGTAGAGGGCACGGCGTCAGTGAGAGCCTGTGAAGATCTACTGATAGTGAATCCATGCACGTCATCCATGTTCGTGTTAGTTGAAGGAAAGTTGTGAGCTATCCTGCAAAATAGTTATTGTTACAAGTTATCTGTTAAGCTGAACAATTTATTGTTCTTCTTGCATCTTTTGAAAGTTACAAAACAGCTTCAGGTGCATAACCACCACCCTGTGGACTGGAGGAGGATCCCCTCTGATTTTCACGTAGCCTGGGGAAACCAAGATAGATTCAATCAGATTTGTGATCTGAACAGTGTAGACGCATATCTGTATATGCAGCTAAGTGTGTATGAAAGTGCATTAAAACACATGACTAAGGATCTTGAAATGACAGATGTAAATGGGGTCAAAGACTGATGTAAGAAACAAAATGTGGACCTTCGGGCTGTCTGTGGTCTGTGTAGAAAATGGATTACCTTCGCCCAGTCTTGGGTTGGCCACTCTTGCCACTTTTACAAGTCCTGGGGGAAATTAATAAAAGTATGCTCTCAAACCGAAAGTGCATGTTCTTGATTAAAGATAGGAATATCGAGCCATATTGGAAGAGAAGACTGGTGACTTTTTTTACAGCCTCCCACTGCAATTTCTAAAAAAAGGTGAAGTGGGCGTGCATGGTATTATTCCTGTCCTTAAGAGGTGAGCGGCAACACTGATGTTTGGTGATTACTTTTATTTGGCCATAAAACAGTCCGCTCTGACAAACAAAAAAGTAAAGCAAATAGTTTTATGTTGCAGTATTGAATTCTTCAAGCTCAAGTACCCTATTATGTTTCTTTTGTCCACTTACCATGATATACTATAGTTTACAGGCCTTTTTACAGAAGACATGTTGACATGTCACAGTAGTAAAAGCACAGATGTAAATAGGCCAATAAAATACATTATGGCTGAGTTCCATTTAGCTGCTCAGAGTCCCTTTATTGTGCACCAGCAATGGAATTATTCAGATGCTAAGTAAAAGTAAGAATACCACAGTGTAAAAACAATTAAAAGTCCTGCATTCAAACTAAAAGTACAAAAGTATGAAAAGAAAGTACTCATTCTGAAGAATCATCACATCAGTGTTGAAATTATTATATATTATTGATTTGTTATCAGCAACATTTAAATGTTGTACAATAATGACTTATTTTAGTGTTTAGTGGTTTAATCGGTAATAACGCATCATGTTTTACAAAGTGCTCACATGATTTGTATGTATGTAAAAGTAACTAGTAACTAATAGCTCTCACATAAATGTAATGAAGCCCTCTGAAATGTATTGGTGGAAGTAGCCAAACATGGAGATACTCGAGAAAGTACAAGTACAATGTTTGAGTAAATATGCTGACTCAATTTTTCACACTGTCATGGCTCTCTGAGTCATCACTGTGTTATTAGTAACGCTGGTGATGTACCTGTCTGCTGTGAAAAAGACCTATTGATGAATTTTGTTGGATTGCAAATATTCAACAAAATCCAGTTCATTTTTTATTTTCAGTAATTCTCTACCACTTCAGCCTCATCTGTTCTCCTTTTAGACTACTGGTGTAGCTTGTCTTGTAGCTCTTGTATCTCTTGCTTGCCTGTATTTTTGCAGTTTTGTATCGTAAATCTTTTTATCTTTATTACCCTGTAAAGCACATTGAATTTGCCCTGGAATATGAAATGTGTTATACAAGTATAGCTGCCTTAAAAAAAAAAGTTTTATGTCCAAATTAAACCGCTTGTCATTTTGACTTAGCAGAAAAGCACTGTAACTATTAATTATGTTCCAGTGTCCCAGTAAGTCATTATTGTGTATCCACAATAGCAGGGCCCTCCAACCGATGTCTTCCAGTGTCATCTGCTCTAACACCTAAACTCCCTCTACATATAACAATTTAATGTTATCAGCATTTGAAGCTGAATTATTATCTGTTTAGGTTTTCTTGTTTTAAACATAATATGTCAATGTTGCAGTTAAACAAAGAAAAATATTAACTTAATTTCCAATGTGTCAGTGAATACAGATTACTTAAGTGGTCACAAGTCCCACTAAATGCCGGTTGCAGCCCCTCCATCAGCAGAGTTACTCAATAACAAAACTGATAAAAAGTCAACAGTTTGGAGCAGAATCACTCAGGATTGAATAGCAGTCCAGCCTGTCCCTCGATATATCCAGCCCAGCTCAGCAGTTTTCACCTATTGGACTTGGGGTATTTGTTGGACTTCAGTTTAAATATGAAAGGCGGATGTGAAAACATACTAAAACCAGAGGGAGCACGAGGTCAGGTTAATCTAACATCCCCTAACATCACTCATTGAAAGTGTTTCTGTGTTTGGCTGCGGGCTGTTTTTTCTACACCCACGCCAATCATTTCACAACCTCTTCAATGTCAACAAAGACTTTGAGACTACCTTGACTTTCCGATCATGTGGGGTGATAAAGTCATTATCAAGAACTGATTGTGTAATCAAACTGCGCTGCTGTGTTGCTGCCTGACTGAAACTAAATGCCTCTAAATGCTAAAGGAAACAATTTTGTCTGCAGGCTGTACATACTATTTCCTTTCCATTACGAATATTTTATAACTTTTATTGGTAACACACAATATCTTCCATAAGATGGCGCTCACGCCCAGTGAACCTGAAAGAAGTTCCAGCATGGCTCAATACCAGGGATCCAGTCTGGGGACCTGTCAGTGTTCTACTGAGCTGTGTTCAACAGGCATTTGATCGATTCATGTGAGAGAGCTGTGACAGGTTAATCACTGACACTCCAGTCTGCAATTGTAGTTCCCTGCTAAATTACAGAATGACTAGCAGTACACACTCAGCTCAGTACACAGAATTACATTTCATACATCATATATATATTTTAAGAGATCTCTATAGTGTATTTTCACAGGTCACTACAGCAAACCCTAACTAGCTGTTAAATAATCATCAAACAAAAAAGACAATAAAAGGTTAATGAATGATTCATAGCTTTATTGAGTCTGTGGTGAAAACTGGCCACTGTATTATTATAGCATGCAAAGCTAAAAAAAAAGAAACATGTGTCAAATGTTTGAAGCAAAGGATAAAATCGGATTACAAAACATGAAACGTACAGGATGATTTAAACTTCAGGAATATAAATGCAAATGAAAGGAATTGATGTGCGGGAATGTGTGAAATGCACATGTGTGAATTTAAAGGAAATGTGCATTACTGACAATACACACAAGTAGTCTGTAGAATTGGTTACAGCTGTCACATGTGTATGAACGTGGAGCCTGGTCATCGCTGCTACAAGAGGCGGATCAAGCAGACCAAGATAGACACATTTTGCTCAACAGCTCATGAGCAAACATCCTTCCTCTTATTAAACGAACTATTTAAGCCCACTTCACTTAATCAAATCAAATCAAACTTTATTTGTATAGCACCTTTTATAAAGTCTAGACTAAAAACTTGTTAAAATAAATAAAACTTTAGACACGTCTGCACTTGACTGTTTTGTTCCACAAAAACCTGTATCAAAATTAAATAAATCTCATGAATGACAAGCGTTTGGCAGCTGTTTTTCCTCACACCATATGTGTGCTAATCACTTCTCAGTCATGTGGGATCTGCTGCAGCTTGTAAGAAAGCCTTTGTAGCCATGTGGACTGAAGAAGGTCAGGGTTTGCATTCAGGATGTCCCATGCTTGTGTTTGCCCAGGGCCCTCCACTTCTAGCATTACATGCAGTTTCCTCCTTGGCTTTGACCAGAGTTTGATCACTTACAGGTCACAGTTCACTGATAAAGCCCAGACCCAAACCAGCCCTGTTTGATGGGTGCCAGTGGTGGGTCATTAGATGGATCTGCACAGGTGTTATGACTGCAACCAGAGCCAAACAATTATTTTTATTTTCACTGAGTTAAAAAATGCTGGTGTAGAGCCAAAATATTACTACAAAGTTAATCGTTTTAGCTGCCGATCATATCTGCCCCCGGCCTTGTGTGATTTATGTTCTTTGGGTGTGACATCATGGGCCTAGAGTGCAGTCAGTGTAGATGACGGGATGTCAGACATTCCTCAAATACTGCACACAGGATCCCACTTCTGCTTGTGAACACAACCCCGTACCTCCAGTGAGTGGAAAAATACAGGCCGCACTCAGTGTGGTGGATGAGGCTCCGGGGGGACTGCCAGGAGCCTTACTGCTGGCTGTCTTTCAAATATCTGGTGCGTTTTTATGATTATGAGCAATTAAAAGTCATAACTTCTGCACATCGGCTTGCTTTTTATTTTACTTCCCAGCAAATTGTTTAAGAACAAATGCCCCTCCTTTTATACCAACGTGTATCAGAACTCTTTTATCTAGACAGGTGTAAAAACCACACACACAATGGGAGATTAATATCAGACGACTTCTGCAGCGATGCCCTGAGTGATACAACAGCTCGCACCTCATCTGAGATTCCAGACAGGGCTGTTAAAGGAAGGGGAGCCCTGCTGGCAAGGAAAAGCCACTTCACTGCGGCCATGGGCAACGTCCTGACATTCCTTGAGCTAATCAGGTCTTTGGATATCAGGTCACAGATCTTGCCTTATGTCAGCTCATGTCACGCAACTACAGGCTTCTTTTGCAGGATTTCTGGTGGAGCTTTGCTCTGGAATGTCCTGAATACAGAAGGTTTAGTAGAGGCGTGGGATTTTTTTTTATCAGCAGTGGTGGAAAAAGTTTGAAAATGCACAGCAGTTTATCGTGCAATTCACCCTCTCTGTCCTCTCTCCTCTCTTTAATCCTTTTAAACACTGTACCTGCAACGTTGCTGGCTTAATTTATCCATTAAAACTGTTTTGAAGCAGGTTTTGGCTTTTACACACCGGCCTCTTTTACAGGAACGTTCCATGTCGACTCTGTTTACGACAATACCCACATTTGGCAGACAGACTGTGTTGGTGTAAAAGTTAGAACAAGCCGGTGCAACGCTTCCGCCACAGGACATTACAAAGGCCTCCCCTTCACAGTCATAATCCTCTTATAGATTTACTGCAGGTGAGTCTTGTGCCATGACATCAATGTGTGAACTAAATCTTCTCACTCAGGATATTGTGCGTGTTTGTGAGAATGGATGTGTGTGTGTGTGTGTGTGTGTGTGTGTGTGTGTGTGTGTGTGTGTGTGTGTGTGTGTGAGCGAGAGAGACTTAATCTCGTTTTAAGGCACGATGAAGTGTGAGAGGTGTAATTACCCAGCATCCTCCATTAATCAGACTGAGGTTAAATCTTGTGGGTACGGTTGGTTTCTTTGCTGTTTAGTGTTTTGTGTCAGAGTTTGGGTGTTAGATTACTGCGTAAATCATTCAGCGGAGACAATTCTGATTTAATGCTTGGTCAGCTGGCGTGGCGCATTCATGAACTATGTAATCTTCCCTTCTCAGACATTTGAGAAATTACTTTTCATGGAACGCAGAAATGCGATCCACGGGGCTGAAAGAAGACTCCAGAAAATCTCAGTCTTGATATACTGTATCGACCTACTGGGTATGGCTGACATGTTAACTCTTTCCTAATTGTACTTACACATTCAGCAAAAACAAAACAACATGGGCATCCCAGTGGAGTCCTCTTTCCTGTGACCAGTCACGTCTAATGTACCTCTAATATACCTGTATGTCTTTGGCTTGTTAAGTGTTGAACGTTCACCAACTTAATTGTCACTGGAAACAACAATCTCTTTTTCACGGCAGACATTTTCACTTGTGAAAGCAAGGTAAAGCACATGCATTGCTAATAACATTACAATAGTTACCCAACATGTACAATAAGACCCTGGTAGTGATGTTGCTTAATAGAATTCAGCCATGATTCATTTGACTATTTACACACTTTTATCTTTATTACACTGCACTACACTTGTGCTTTTCCTACCGTGACATGTCAAAATGGAAAAAGGCCTTTCAGGGTGGAGGCTCAGTGAGAGCCAGAGATCAGTAAACCAAACCAGTGACACAAACGAGGCTGAAGGCTGAATTCTGTGTGCCTAAGCTCCTCTTCAAGGTGCCGCTACACCTTCATAGTGTGTCCCGCCACGGCCGGCACCACCTTCTTAAAGCTGCAACTGCTACTTAGGGACGACTTATTTTGAAGAGAAGATGAGCTGACGTGAGTTAATCTGCCCTGAAAAGTCCAAAGTGAATCAAAACGTTGGAGATATGACATGGAGCTTATACTGTGGTCACCTTCTCCTCGAAATATGTCAGTGCCATGACCAGCACACACGCATTCCCCAGATTATTGGGCTACATAGAAACCACAGGACCTGTTACTGGTCCTCCTGAGCTATTTTGTTTTAATCTTGTGTTTCTATTACACAGTTTTGTTTGATGACATTAAAGCAACATGGGGCAGGGTGAAAGGGGGCTATTGTTTTCCTTTTCAGTAATGCTAGACAAATGTGTTCTTTGTGATTAGCCATCTGCAGTTCAAACTGTAAACCTTCTGGCCACCATTATTACCAGTTCTGCCACAAAGAGAATGGGACAAAATAACTCATATTTTTATACCGCACACATGAACGCATTGATATTAATATAATGTTGTGACATTGCTGCCACAGTTAACATTCTATACTATAAATATATTGTCATTTATCATAGAAGTGGGTATTTGTCACATATCTGACGTGAAAGAGTCATGAAACTTGCAGAACACTGTCAATCATCAACTCCCACCTAGCTGATCTAAACTGGATTACGTAAAAAGGGAAGGGGTGGGATCCGCTTCCTGGCGTGTGTCAGACACATTATATAACCATTGTTTCCTTAGGACTGAGTTAATGACTTTGAAGTCCAGTGAGAGCCAGGCTGCTAAATGGAGCAGCCGGCTGACAGCATAGCGAAACTGGCAAATTACATTATGGTTCATTCTGTCCGACAGATGCCGACTGAAGTTTTGAGGATGTGATGAGAAATAGGAAGGAGAAGCAAACTTAAGCAAGTGTGTACTTTCCATTTTTACACGAACCAGTCAAAATGAACGGCGTTGTTTCTGGATCCAGCCTCATTTTGATAGCACCTTGACATCGTCTCACGCCACATTCAGATTGCCTCACACACACACTTAAAATCACAATGCTTTAAAGTCCCTGACCTGGCAATTGACTGAGGGCTTTTTTCCCCTCAAGAGCGGATCATAAAAGACGCCTAACAACTTTCACACACATACAGACACCCCAAACACACACTCCTGCCAACCTCCTCAGGAAATCTAAAGACACAAAGGCGGGTGGGCTGGTTAAGGAGGGGGGGGTCGCACATATGTCACCAACACCACAGATTGTCTCAGGAAGCTGGTGAGGTAATGAATGGGCCTTTCATCACAGAGGCATCGTCACTGGTGATGCTTTCTTTCAGAGACAAACATTTGCATTGCTGCATCAGGTAAGAAGTGGAGGTCGGCTTAGGGAGCACATTTAGCCATTTGTCAGAATCCATGTTCTATAAAGTGTAAATGCTATCAGTATTTTAGGTTCCCTCCCCCTAAACCTTAACCTCATTACATGCAGACGGTTGTTTTGCAATGAAGGCCTTAGGGCATTGTCATCATCACCTTTTCGCTTTTTTCTCACACCCTGCCACGGGTAAATAGCCAGCGTTTTGGTTAATTTGCAACCCAAACATATTCCTTTCCCTTTCACGGCCGTCTCTGTCCCCACCTCCCCCGTTGGTGTGGGAGGCAGAGGGACACAAGGCTGGTGCTTGACTGAGCCCTGAATGCTCTTTAGTTGTCACACTTTTCCCAAACGCCTTGCAGCTGCTCCTATTGTGGCCGCAGAGGGAGGCCTCCTGCTGTTGCCCTGGTCTCAGATGGGCTCATAGAGAGGGAGCGTGGCCCGAACAATGGCCGACGCCATGACATCATGCTTCTTATGTGGATAAAATCCTCATGCAGATATGTGATGGGATTCCGTTGCATGGAGCAAAACAGGGAAGGATGTGCACAAAGAGTTTGCTGAAATGCCACTAGGTCAGTTTTACTTCAGCTGTGTTGAGCGTTTCTCCTTCTGCTCTTTTAGTCTTCGTAAGCATAAAAATGAATGTCAATTTATTAAATCCATAAACATACAATTTGTTTTAGAGCTGAAACAAAATCGATTATCAATCACTTCTATGATTGACTTGTTTTATTAGTCTTGTATAATAGCAAATGAAATGTCTTAGTTTTGGACTGTTGTGAACAAAACAAGCCATTTTCAATGTCAACATTGGGTAATTGTGATGCCAATTTTGTTTGTCAAACCAATTAACAGATTCTATCTAAAAGAATAGAATTCAATTTTGGGAGCCGAGCTTATGAATTTGCATGTTTATAACCCGATGCTGTCAATTTAAACGCAAAGTGAAATCTGTTCAACGTATGTTACCTCCAGTTACTGGGCAGAATTGGTATATGGGTAGATAACTAAGTGTTTAAATGAAAAATATAGATCTTTAAATATAAAATGAAAAGAGAAAATGTCCCACTTTGTACAAAAGTCAGGAGATTTATTAAAATGCAGTATAAAAAAAACATTTAAAACATATGCAAAAATAGATATAAAGAAATATATATTACTTTAGTTCAATAAATATGTTAGAATGCAGTCACTGAGGAGTACGACTCCCCATTTTAGTAGTTTTGGGGTTATGTCTGTCCCAGCGCTGCAGTACACAGTACAGAAACATGAGGTATTTAATGGTCTGTTTCCCCAATGTGTCAGGATCGTCAAGGTTTCATGATGTCTTGAAAGGCATGCATTTGCATATGAATTGGCAAACCATTCAACTCTCAAACTGAACATGAAGGCTTCTTCCATGTCTACACTGAAAGAAAGAAAAAAAAAAAAAAAGAAAAAAGGGGGGGAAGATACATTCATTGTTCGTGAAATGAAGGACAAACTTCCATGCCGTGTCAGGCAGTAGGTATAGGTTGCTTTCTTTAAGCAGTATAGAAAGCAAAATGGACATTTTAGAGCATAAATCAACATTCCTGAAACTCTTAGCCCTCTCCATTTTGTTTGCTTCAAAAAGGAAAAAAGAGAACATTTGATTGTCCAAAGCAGTTGCCTTCATGAAGAAAGAAAAAAAAAATTCAGTCATTTGAATAAAGAATATTCAGATACTTCTCACTTCCTCTACAGGAATAACCTCCTTACTACTACCCTTTCAGCCATTTCCCAAGTCACTTAGGATTAAAAGTGTGGATGAGTTTCACAGTTAGGTGGTTAAATACAAATACAGCCTGATGGTACTTATCAAATCTAGGTTTGAAATGATGAGGCCAAACGACAGAGATTTGGCAAACGAACCGACACTAAACATTGGCTCCCATTCAGCCCAGTGATACCAGTATCGCCATAAAATGATTCATAATAGGACAGTGTTGTGTGTGCTGCTCTATGAAGATTCACTTGTGAGTCACAGTTCAAATCCAAACGGTTTCTGTGCTCCCCACACCTTCCTCAGCAGCTGGGAGAGGTGGTGATGGGACTGTGGAGGAATGAGAGCTGACCAGCTGAGGGGTGAACAGGGATGGAGACCGGGAAATTGAAGACCGTGCTGTTGTTGCCGATGGCTGGACTGCCCGCCTCAGAGGAGCAGGTAGACGAGGCCAGGACCTGGGACTCAAACTGAAGGAGCTGACCCATGAAGCTGAAGTTAGGGGAGATGATGCTGCGGCGCTGCTTGACAAACTCGAAGGCCTCGTCCAGCTTCACGCGGTTGGTCCGCATGAGGTAGGCAAGGCAAATGGTGGCGGAGCGGGAGATGCCTGCTTGACAGTGCACAAACACACGGCCTCCTTTATTCCTCACCGAGTCTGGAGGGGGAAGAGAAGAAAAAGCAACATTAGTTTGCAGTAAACATCAGGTGATGTTTAGTTAAAACTGCCTGTCACAGGAAGGCAAAAAAAATACAAAAGTCTTTGCAACACTTTCGGTTGCCATTTAAATTCAACAGCGCTCATTAAGACACAGGAACACAGTTAATAGGGGTGCAGGGTGTGAGCTTGTGGGGGTTATTCCCAAAGGAGGCAGTCTGAACGGACAAAAGAGGGGAACAGAGCCCTGCTGGGGGTATTGATCTGGGAGGAAGGCCGACAGTGAGTGAGGAGAAATTGTCTTTTGTTCCACTGGAACAAAGAGTGGCATGGAGGGAGTTATTCAAGCCCAGCCAGCTTAGCCACTACAGAACTAGTTTGGGGCTGCTGCCTCGCAATTCATTAAATAAATAAATAAATAAATAAAAGAGGGGGGCATCTCTTTTTCTACGCCTGAGAGGTGGTGATGATGTAATGACCA
>JAVQJF010076715.1:0-18239 GCA_036023855.1 Gadopsis marmoratus | reverse complement strand
CAGCTGTCGGAGGCTTCGCTTTATATACCGGCTGCCTGTTCGGCTAACATTCGATTTCCCTTCATCAGCTTCAGAAGTTTCGGTTTCTATTCTCCTAACATGACTCCGCAGCGCTCGTGTTGTCGCCCCGAGGCTCCTGCATTTAGCACCCAAACAGATCAGATCAGTGCTGTTTTAACAAGGAGAAGCTGCACAAACACTTTAATCCTGCTTAAACTGTCCTACGGAAACAAAACACAACCAGAGAGGAAAGGTTAAGTATTAGGTTGGTTTTTTATTTACACTAGAATGAAAAACATGAAGATCACAAACAGAAACACTGCACTGACTGTCATCATGACTCACAACTTTTAACTAAATGATTCTGAAAGTCAAACAAGATCCAACCATCAGACGTCAAATGAAACCAGAAAATGGAAACGTAAACACACGACCAGCAGGCTTTTATTTCACACAACAACTTTCAGAATGCAAAAAAGGTAGTAATAAATATGAAGGACAGATCCACAGCAGCAGTCAGTGCTGCAGCGTGGCCGCCCTCTCCTCCCGCTTCACCAGAGGAATGTTTCCTGTGTTGGAAAATAAACACCAGTTAAAAAGGATCCTCACGATGAAACATGCACACTGTCACCTTTCATTTTATTCATGTCAACGTCTCAATAATGTGCATCCAATCATAATCAACACTAATGTTTAAAGATACATATATCCGGGGGGGGGTTCTTACCGGGTGGAGCCACAAAGTATTCTTCCACTGTGTTTTTGGAGAGCTGGAGCAGTTCTTCAGCACAGTCCCCTTCCGTTGCTGCATCTTGCCTCAGGTTTAATACCCTGAATGTGCATCAGAGGATAAAAAAAACAAACACATTCACACAAGAGTTTTAAATGTAGCTCATTTGTTGTGCTCAGGGTAGATGCAGGAATCCTGAAGTTAAATTCCATAGCTTCCAAGACTTTTTTAAAGACCCTTTCAACATATTTTAAGACTGCAACACCACCAGTTGTAACTGGGTATCAGCAACACATCTTACATTTATTAAAGCAGTGACTAACCCAAAGGTAAAGTTTATTAAAAGTAATAATAGTCACATACTGTCTCACTCACATGAAAACATTTTCAGGAACAAACATTTCTGTTTGGCCTAAGAAATACAACATTGGCCATAAATTATATTAAACCATACTCCAAAAAGTCTGTGCTCCAAAAAACAACACCTGGTTTAATACTTTAAGGGTCTTCATTTTTGCAGAACCGATTTAATACTTTTTAATACCCTGTATGTTATTTGGTTAACTTGTGTTTAGTTGTCTGCCTCCTTATATGTAAAGTGTCGTTGGGACGCCTGAAAGGCAGAATGCAAGTTGTTATTATTAGTAAGTGTCTGAACCGCACCTGTCCTCCAGAACCGAATCCATCGGTTCAACCCCCGACGTGTCAACAGCGTGAAGCTGATCTGCAAATCGTGCAGCTTTCTCCAAACACGCCACTCCCTGTTTGGTGCGGAAATCAACCAAGGCCAGTCGCTCTAGTTTGTCCACCAAGTCAGCAGGGATTCCCTCAGGCTGTAAAAACAACAGTTTCCTTTCTCCGTCACTGAAGAAAGTTGTTTGGCTGTAAGTATCGATTGAATAAAGTCATTACATCATTCATCCATTAATAACCTCTGACAACCAAACACCGTCATGACTCATGCCACATCATGTTTTGACCTTTGGCTGTTTTGTAACATGCTGTATTGCTGTGTTGAAATAATTGTGAGATTTTGTCTTGATGTGCCTCAGAACAACAACATGTACAAAAAAATAAAGCCTTTAAGTAAGAAATTCACTCTGTGTTATTAATCCTCTGTCTCAGCTCAGTAAGGACACAAAGAGGAAACTGGCACTAAAAGCACTGTAACAATTAGTATTTGCACAGAGGTCGCCCATGTGCATTTCACTCCACATTTATTGTTTTATTGTGTAGGTGTCACGTGTAATGCTGAGCCTGTGACGCTGTCAGGATATAAAATTAACCGAAGAGCCAGTTGACCCGGTCGGTCATTTCTGTCCAATCCGAGCCCGTATAGCCGTCACGTGAGAACAACGAAACTCAAAGCATTGTTGTTGTGCAATGCGCATGCGCCGGAATGGACGCTTTCCTCTCTGTATTTTTCACCGTGTACTTAACTGTAACGTGACAAAAGTAAAAAGAAGCCACCCGTTGTATATTTTAGTGTGCGTGAGTCCAGAAAAGACGTTAATAAACCAGCCACTGTTTACTGCCGACAAACGTGCCTCCTCTTCACACGGGTAACGTATAACTGTGGCGTCCGGACCCGGACCGACAGGTATTGACCCCCGCCGGATCAACCTCTGAGTACATTTTTGTACACAACGAGGACTATGCATTTCTTCCCTTTCACTCAGGATGGGAGCTTTTCTGCCCAGTATGAACCATACCCAAAACAGGAGGGATGATTTAACACATTAACATGTTTAACGCAGGGCTTTCTACTAAATATCTACATTCTAACAGGAATGTCAAGGCCCTGGGTTCACCAGGCGTTACTTAACGCCATGCGAGCAATGTATTGCGTTCACATTCACCACGTCATGATGATATTATTACCTGGGGAAGTCGGTCCTCTGGTACCGGTTCCCACGTTGCAGCCTCTGGTACCTGTTGGACGAGAACCCCAGGTAACACGACTGACAGTGAATAAACCGGCTGCAGTTCAAACAAATGAGCGATGCCTTTTAATTTACCTTGGAGTTACGTGGCTGAGCGCTTAACAGGCGTCTTCCATTTGAGATGTGGCTCCTCTGCACGCATGTGCTGCTTCTGCGGAGGTTCTCCACGTGTGTGACCGAGGATCCGCCGCTGCTCGTCAACAGGTTAAATGAAGGCCGAAAGCGTTTCAGTGGCCCGCCGCGGCACGTGCGTGTGACAGCGAAGCTAAACACGGACATTTTCAGCACAAGTGGCGAGTTGTATTAAAAATGTGTCACATTTTCTTGCTCTTTAATAGCTCAACAGGAAGGTCAGTGCTGGGCTCTAAGCTAGCTTCGCACGGAGGCAGCCAGCGACTTGCCGTAGCTCGTCCAAGGGAGGCAGGACGAGGCGAAGCGAGAGGTTTAACTTCCACTTCCTTCCTTCTTCGCCTATATCCCAAGCAGACAACAGACTGATTCGTTTTAGTTGAATACCAGGAGGGCCGCTTAAATGTGGATGAATACTGTTGTATTAAGTATTTAATCTCCCAAAGCCCTTCGAAGAATAACATATAAGTAGCTTAGGAAATGTGTCACTACATACAGACATTATATCCATATTTATGAATGTTTACGTGCCGTATGTCCTCTCAGAGCGCCCGGATAGCTCAGTCGGTAGAGCATCAGACTTTTAATCTGAGGGTCCAGGGTTCAAGTCCCTGTTCGGGCGTAGAACTTTTGTTCAGTCTTCAAACCACATATTTTCCATCTCTCTCCAAAATGTCACCGCTCCTTCTCAAAATTCTCTGTGATCTCGGCGATGTATGTTGATTTAGTCTTTTAGTATTTGTATGACACTTAAAACCATTGTGAAACTGGAGTCAAACGCTGACTTTTGCGCATGCGTACTTTAGTAATATAATTGCAGTTATTCGAACTAATAACGGGAACGTTCACAGTGTCTCAAAGTTATGACTGTTTACGGTCCACACAGTCTCAGAGCGCCCGGATAGCTCAGTCGGTAGAGCATCAGACTTTTAATCTGAGGGTCCAGGGTTCAAGTCCCTGTTCGGGCGTAGAAATTTTGTCCAGTTAGTGGTACTTTGGTAGCTAGCTCACTGTTTCTAAACTGGACATCTCTTTGCTGACTTTGCATTGTTTTTACTTATGAATATTAGTAATCTCTCATTGTACACTGTCACAATGTCTCTCCTGATAATGCATAGTCACAATGCTTCTGTAACACCTTAACTTACAGTATAATATATAACATTGGAGCATACACGATCAGCACATCACATTATGACCACAGGGGGTCAGATGCTGGTGACAGATACTCTGACTACTTTGCACTATTCTAAACTAGTTTTCAGTGAGCAGCTTTTATAAAAATGAATGCATATATTGATGTCTTGATGTTTATCAACCTGCTACCTTTATCATGTATTTCTGACTCTGGCACCTCAGATGACTGAGTTGAATAAAATGCACAAACAATGTTTTGGAAAAATAACGATGATTCCATTTTAATTTTTTTATTATAAGAACATATACCATTTAATATATATATATATATTTATATATATGTGTGTGTGTGTGTATAGAATTTGATTGTTTTACACTACACAGACCTGGCCACAAAATAAAAAATAAAAATCAGCGTAACAAACAAAGCAGCATCTGAATGAGAAAATTAATGAATGAACAAATAAATAAATAAATGCTTTGGCAAGTGAATGTTACATAAATTAAAATAGGTTTTCCGACAGCAGTTAGCATTCACAAAGAAACACCAGTATTTAAATCTTATCACGTTCATAAAACAACACTTGAAGACCAACTGAGTGAAGTTTAAGGCAATGACTTAAAGCATGAATGCTGGTAACTGAGACCAACATTAGCAGTAATTTAAGGGGTTAAAAGCATATACTGTATATCATATATCGCCAAAACATCAAAACAGCTTCCGCCATAACATCAGCTCATTTGCAAATCATTTTAAAATTTTGTCACACTTTCATTTTCAGCTCTCTGTTTAAGTTACTCTCACACTAAAGAATGTGAATAAAACATAAAACCATTAAAGATTTTCTTTGGTCACTGTGACTAAATATTATCACGGTCTCATCTGATCTTCCCTATTCGTAATCATATTAACATTCGATTCAACAAACATGCGCCAAAATCAATGTGAGTAACTGCACAAAGTGGATCACAGGATAATGAAAAATAACTTAAGAAGACTATCAATCTATCAAGCCTATCATCAGCCTTGTTTCTTTACATAAATCTCCACATAGACATCCATAACTCACTTAAATATTAGGTTATGATTTTACAAGTGTTAAACATAATAAAATCCTCAAAAGGTCAACACATTTTTCTCTCAGTACAGTACAATTCACACATAACAAATAAAGACCAAATATTTGGCAGACACAGCAGTTCAAGGACATTAAAAATACAGTTGGTTGCTAAATCACTGACATGGTGCTAAAAGCAAAATTATTCTTAACGTTGTGTGTTAAACATAACTGGAGTTACATTCTAGACTACATGCCAGTGTTCTGAATCAGTCATCAGTGAAAATTGATTTGATTTTGGGGTGTTGTATTTAAAGAACATGAAAAGTCAGCTAACATTCTGTCCGTCATTAAGGGATAGGAATACATGGACAACTTGCTTATATATTTAAAGTTTAATCTTGTGGACTATTAAAATAATTATTATAAACCATTTTCACAATGTACTTTTCTCATAAATATAATCTCTGTTTGAATTCAGCTCTGCAGTTTGATTTGAAATGTTCAACTAAAACCATCTTTATCTCAAAATATTAAGTGCACTCATTTTAAGATCGACACTTAAGAGATTTCTGACAAAAATATTTAGAAATGAAAGAAATAGTATTTCGGATACGTTTGTTTTCACTTGAACATACTGACAATTATGAAGCATAATATTCTCATACACCTGTTGACAACACAACATTGTGGATACAGTCAATAAGGCTCATAGCAGCAAACTGTGATAGTAAAGGCTTTGTGTGCGTGTGTGTGTGTGTTTTACTCTTGTGCTGCTACAGCCATTCACACTTTTACTTGGAAGGAACAATCACTTGTTCTCTATCAGCATCTGCACCTTGTAGACCAGATCTCTGGTCAGGGTCAAAATCTGCTTTATGTTGTGGTGCTCAGCCATTTCTGAAAGACAAAGAAGCATTTATGTTTAATCTTCGCAGGAAATAATCTTTCAAATTCCCTGCCACAAGTTTTCTTTGCAGGCTTTCTTGACGAAGCTCATTCAGAGAACAGTTTTGGGTGACTATATAGTACTCCCCATGATGACTAAACTGATCTTTAATGTGTAAAATGTGTAAAAAGAGTGATGTGCCAGAGATGAGAGGATGTGTATGTGAACAACGTCAGCTGTAAAGCGACGTGTTTTACCGTTGAAGAACTTAATGATGTCAGTGAAGTCCATGTTGTTCTCCAGGATGATGTCCCTGTAGATCTCCACCAACGCCAGGGCAATGAAGAGGACAAAGTGACTGGAAGAGACACACTTGGCCGCCCAGATGGTTTCCCAGACTGCAAACACGTCATCATACACCAGCTCTGGGAGACAAAGCACAGAAAGGAACTTGTGTTGAACCATATCAATATTTGAGGGCTCGGACGGGAGGCGAGTTTGTAGGACGCGCCGTTATAAGTGGAGAGAGATGCCCTGGTAGGAAGTTTACAGAAAACAACATGGTCCATAGTTGATTCTTCATTATAGAGCATTAATAAATATAAAAGCTATCCATACAGCGGCAGTTCATACCAATTATTTCATAAGCAACTCCCAGGAATGGACATCTAAATCCTTTCTATGCCAATAACTACATGTCTTGTTAGCAAGCTGCCAAGCGGTTTGGAATTGTATCCACAAACAGGGCTTAAAGAGGAGTGACTCTCCTATTCCTCTAATTGGCACAAACTCTTTTGCACGATGCTGTCATTTTACCTCGCTTGAAGTCTAGGAGAAACCAGCGGTAGCAGAAGTAGAAGTGGGTGTAGTCTCCGTTCTGGTGCATTAGCTCAAACAGCTCAGAATCCAGGATCTAGACAGTGAGGATCAGAGGAGGTTCAGGAAAAAGATATAATGAGACTGGTTGTGGAGGAAAAGTGTGAGAATGTGTGGCGCTTGTGGAGAATGAATGGTTTCAGTGGTACCTGACTGCTACAGTATGTGTAAAGACTTTACTGGTGCCCTTTCACCTGGATTAGAGAGCGCATGTTGGCAAAGTGAGTGTCCATAGCTCCTCCGTGTGGAAAATTATGGTTCATTCTCTTCATGAGCTCAGTGAAACAGCTGAAGGCCATGGCCTCTGAAAAAAGGAAACAAGAGAGAGGAAGCTGGAGTGAGAAAGTGAGTGGGCAAACTCTCCTGTGTTGTTCCGTCAATAACTGTAAAAATACACCAAATGTCAGAGAAGAGGGAGTGTTGACTCACCATCATCCAGAATGACTAGAAGAGGAGCCAGCAGATCACACATGCCCTGTACGTAACCAATGTCAAGGTGCTTCCAGATATAACTGAAAGTAAACAACAAAGACAAGTGAGCTTAACTGAACTGTTTTTATCTGCCAATCTGAGTCATACGCTGCTGTCCAGATTTAGATGTAAATCCACTTTTTATATTTATATTTTTCTTAATGTCTGCTAATCCTATGACAAGACCAAAAACAACAATTTGTTGGTCTGTCTCTCAGTACTTCCTGACTTCGTAGCCTGTCTGTGTCACTCAGCTACAAGCCCATTTGCTCCTACTGAAGACCTACATCTTTAAAAACTGGTCACACACATGCAGTTTCATATTTTAAAAAAAGGCTATTCAATTTCCCAAAAACAGCTAGGTTTTAGCAAATGTTACTCAAACAGGTGTAAATATTTCAAATCATTTGTCGGGGACTATATTCAGCTGTGGACTGACACACATTTGTTGCTGTAGTGAGTATTTACAACAGGAAGGTGTATGTGGGACGGGGTAAAAAAAACTACAGTGCCTGCTCACTTCATAATGAAGCAACATGTCAGCCAGTGCACCACTGATGTGTCTTTAACTGCTTTTGGAGATTTAATGGAGAGAGCATTTATTTGATTAGAACAAGATAAACAGCTATGATGTAGTGGTGTAAAGAAACAGGGAGTGGGGGAATTATTATAATACAATCACTCATTGACACATAATGTTTCATATTCATACTGTCAGCCTTGAAAGGTAGGAAAGCCATTTCCCGAATGTATAAAGATGGGTTAAATGAGTATGTTTATACTCTTTATTTCATCCCTGTTGCTGTCAGTGTTTTACCTGCACATGATGTTGCGCAGTTTCTCCAGATTGGCAGGAGTGAAGTACCAATAGTTTCTGTCACAGCGCTGGACATCCTTTTCAATACGGTGCAGATTTAATGTGTACAAGTCCAAAAGCTCTTGCTGAAACAGACAAAACAATAAATAAATTAATAAATACAACAAGCTCATTATAGGGTTGATTTGCAGGGGATACATTATTTTGAAAATGTGTGCATACAGAGAAGGTACTCCCAGGAGATTCTTGAGAGGTTGCTTCATCCTTGGCGTTTTCAGACAAGGCCAGAGGGTCAAAGTTAGAGTAAAGGCTCTCCATCTCCGGCTCCTCAGACAGGAGGGACTCGGTGCCCTCTGGACTGGGCTTTCCCTGCTCCTCCTCCAGCTTGAGCTCCATGTTAGGCGCTGAGTCCTCAGAGAAAGACAATGCTTCACAACGTCCCTTCCTGCTCAAAGGCACCATGGAAACTTTGGCTTTGGGGATCTCCTCCATCTCTATGGCTGAGGGAGACTCATCGGATTCAGTCTGAGCCTCATCTTTCCGAGAGGCAAAGTAGGCTTCGCTTGCCCTCAAGACCTCGGGGCCTGCTGAGAAAACGAGGCTCTTTTCAACTGCAGGAGCCACGGAATCTACGGGTACATTTTCTTTCCTTCCCGCCAATAAAACCTCTTGTGGTTTACCTGTTGTTGATTCGTCCATTTCCTTCAACTTGTCCACATTTCTTTCTGCTGTTTTCTTGAGCTTTGATGTCCCTTTGATTCTCAATTCTACTTCCTTTTTAAGAATTTGCTCAACGGATTCTCCTTTGGATTCTGTAGCTGCTGCCATCACAGTATGCTCCTCGGACACTTGTTTTTCTGTTTCCCCTGACGCTGCCAGGGCATCCAGGTCTTTATCTTCACACTTGAGCCGCTCTGTTTTAATTGCTCCAGACTCCTCAACAGTTTCTTGTGTTTTGGATTGCAGACTTGTCTCTTTGTTGGCCTTCACCAGCCCCTCTTCCAACAATTGGATCGTGTTGTCATCGGTCACCTCAGTCTTGGTATTTTCTGCAGTTTTGGTCACGTCAGGTGCTTTCCCCTCCTCCTCCTCTTTGTCCCTCACTTCACCATTCACCTGGCTGCCCATTTCCTCTGTCAGACCTTTGCTTTCTACTCCTGCAGGTTTGACGGGACTCTGTGGCACCTGAGGGGCAGCTGCAGACCTCTGGGTTGTATCAGGTGCAGTGTTGTCCTCTGTGCTGAGCGAGCCATCTGACTGGCCGGAGGTGACAGAGAAGTTGCGGGAGGAGGGATGTCCAGAGTCAGGGGAGCTTGTCTCGTTCTGCAGAGCTCCATTGGGCATCTTTGGGACTTGTTTGGCCTCTTCGGTTTTGGGCTCCGTCTCGATCTGGTCCACCTCCTCCACGGACTCAAACACCTGAAAGAACAAGCCAAAGGGAAGCAGGCTACTCCAGGGGAAGGGATGGGAGGATGTGAAGAACTAGCAGGAGAGAGAATGCAGGGATGAGGAATATTGGTTCAAAAAGTAGAGATCACATGCATTACTTTAGTCATATACTGAGACGTGTGTCATAAAAGATCAGGATGTCAGCGTACTTATGTAACAGTAGAAGAAACACCCCCTGACCTCTGCCCCCACCTCCAACTCTCCAACTCAGTTCTCTCTCTTTACACCCTAACACACTGGCATCTTGCACTATGCACTGAACCACTTTTAACACATGTATATTGCTAATTGGAACAATGTACATACTTTTGACCAAACTGGATTGCACTGTTGGAATATTTGATATGGTCTGTTAAAATGTCTATTTTTTAACCCATATTTTATTTTGTCTTTCATATTGTATAAAGTAGCACAGGAGCCTATAGGAGCCTTCCAGATAAAGCATTTCACTGTTAAATAAATCTTTGAAGTTCTGGTTGAAAGACCATCTACTCAGGCTGTAATATGGTGAGTTTTTGATACCTGCGTGCTGCTGCTGGAGTCACTCTGCATGTGGGCCAGACTCTGCCTGTCTGAGCTGTGGGAGGACTGGGACTGAAAGATAACAATACTTTTTATTGATATACAGTCTTATTGTACGTTGGCTCATGTGTTGTGCTCACATTAAGGGGATACACTGGTTATTTAGTATTGCACTTTTGTAAAGTTGCAGTTAAAAGAAGAAGCATGGGTCAAGCTCCACAAATGCTGGATTCTACATTTCCCAGAATGCAACCAATGGTAAATGCCCACGTCTTTAAAATGTGTCTTTTATAATGCAGATTCTTTATCAAATAGAATGATCCCACCAAAGCTACAGAAGTTATATTATTGTTTTCACAAGCTGAGAAGTACTGCTCATAACTATTTGGCAACATTTGTCTTTATATTTAGCAACCTTTCTGTTGCTGTTTGTGTTGTGTCCTCAATCAGTGATTGATTGAAGACACAACACAAACAGCTCATTCATTTTCAGAGTATCAGGCTACATGTGTGCACAGTGTCTAACTCTGAATATAAGTGTGTATTACTGCTTCACCTCATTGCTGATGGTGGAGTCATGGTGGATCATCTTCTGACAGGGACTGTCCATGCTCGCTCCAGACGAGCACTTAGCTAATGCTGCAGCATGCTGCTCCTTCTCCCGCTGGCGGACAATCTCCTCACAGCCAAGCCACTCGTGCATGGTCTGCTGGTAGCACACTCTGACCTGTTCATCCACCTGGGGTGAGGGATCGAGGGTCAGTGGTTCAGGTGGAAGATGGTTTTGGAAGCAAAGCAATAATTGTGGAAATAACAAACCTCCTTCCTCTTGGCTTCTGACATTCCAAACTGATAATGACCCAGAAGGAAAGGCCACACCTCTTTTCGCAGTGAGGCATCCACACCACCGAAGTAGACCAGACGAAGCAGCTCCTTCTCCTCGTATGCCTGAAGATACAAGACATACCTTCAGTCTACGCAGTTCTTGCTTTTTGATCTTTAGATTTTCCCCACCATTTAAATAGACAATTTTCTCTCACTGTATGTTTTCAATAGTGCTTCAAAACAACAGCATTAACACCTCTGCAGTCTGTAGACAGAGGCATCATAATACCTTCCCCTCTGTCAATGCAGGTAATGATTAATGCATCCAAGAGGGTGGCAGATGGGGAAGAGTACAGGCACTGGTGCATGTCCCAGCTGTCACTTACAGTAAGTATGTGCTCATTATTTAGAATTTACTTCACAGGAAGGAAAAAGGAAAATCATCTTTAAATAGAAGTTAAGTTCAGAAAACAAATGTCAAAAACTGTTAATCAACATATCTATTGCTTAATTAAACATTTGAAGGGTTATGGTAACAAACAAACAGTACAAAAATAATCCTTTAAAATGTAACCACTTATCTTTTAGGGCCCACATTATGTGATGAAAACTGAGCCTCCATAAACTCTCATGTGCTTATGTGCTAATCGTGAGATGCAGTTAGTATGTGGACCTGTGTTTTCTCAAAATACTGTTAACACAGTCAAGAAGGAACTTTTTGCTCTTTATTGTGTCAGTTTTCTGAGTGGGGACCCCAATAATAACCAAACATTACATTGGTATTATTTACCAAAAATAAACCAGTTTTAAGAAAAATATTAGCTTCTAGAAACATGTAAAAACCATTTTTTATGTTCCGGTCAAACTCTCCATGGCTCCAGATGCATGTAACTAACGTACAAATAAACTGTAGATGTGGACTTTGAGACTGACAGGTCCATTAGTCATGCTTCATGCTGTCTCGTGTTGCAAGACTAATGGTGTGAGCCCCATGATTAGCAGAGGATGAATATGGATGAGACAGAAGAGTGACTGGGAGTTGACATGCGTGTGTGGACGGCATGCTGTCTGCAGCAATGAGAAGTTTGTGTTGCAGTGCTGTGACACCAGTGATGCTTACTGTGCAGTCCTGGAGGAATGTCTGCCAAACGTCTGTAGTGAGCCCTTTGTGGGCATCACGCGGCACATCGGGCGCCACAATGGTGTGATTGACGAGAGCAGAGAGGTGTGTACGCACAGTGGACAGGTGACGGCAGTATGCCAACCCTGGATGACAATAGGGTTAATTACTTAATGCCTCTGCAGATGTTAATGGTAATTATAATGAGCATATACTACTTCCTGAAACACATGTTCATAGTGAATGCGAACAGATACTGATATTTCAGGCTTTTCAGTGTACACAATAAGCAATCACATACAGCCATAAAACGCTCGAGAGATTATCTGATACTTCATGTTGTCGCACAGCAGCTTCAGTGGAGCCCTGCAGGAAGACACAGCACAGAGCAGGAAACACTTTATGCACATTATGCAGCGATTCTGTTACCTTTCCTTAAAAGATTATCATTAAACTAATCGTCTAGTGCATGAGAGGATATTCACATTTTTCTGAATATAAGCGATACAGTATCCAATGTAGTTTATTACAGTGCTGGCACTAACCTTTATCATTCAAATGATAACCTATTGTGCTGCCATATGGAATAAATTAGCTACATGCCTTTTTTCATAGCCTCCAACCATTTTATCTGCCTTGCTTATCACCTCATTTTCCCCAACACATTCTGATGCCAGTGAAGTAAATGTCACATAATTGTCTTCTGGGTAACTGCTAGGTTCTTTGTTCCTTTCTCATTTTTGTCTGTATTTCTGAGGATTTCTGGTTGGCACTAAGGGATGTGTAGTTGAGTTTGTGTGTGTCTGCAGCCTTCAGCAGTTTCCCTGTCACAATCTAACACAACTCAGTCTAGCTTGAAGCGTGTTTGTCTCTCACCTCTCATGGTTACAGCCTTTTGGTGTCGCCCCATCAGAGAAGCTCCCCTGAGAACAAGAGGAACACGAGGACTTCCTGAGAGTGGGGTGCCACATTGTAGCTCCCTGATCCATCAAGTCTGGAGGAGTCACTGCAACATGCACGCGCACACACACACACCCACACACCCACACACACACCCACACACACACACACACACCCACACACACACACACACACACACACACAGACAGCTGCTCAGGCTTCCAAGAAGAATTACATTTGCACTTTGATGATTCGAACAGAGCTGGCGATAATAAGCATAATTATGTTGATCAATTGTGATCTGCTGAAAGCACTTCAGAGCACAATATGTTTGTATTTGATTCCTGTTAGAGCAAAGACAAAGCATATTAACAAAAACACTTATGCAAACTGGAATTGATGCACAATTTGAAAGCAAGAAGCCATCATATTCAATTACATTATTATAAAGCGAAAGATCAGGAGCCATATTCAATAAATCAGTTGTCCACCCATCACCTGTTAAAAGGTTACTGCACTGTAATGCGGTAAAAAAGGCGGGGAGTGGGAGGGGCTTTAATAATGGAACACATCAATAAACTTTGCCAGAGGCGCAGTTCAGGCCAGGCGGATATTAGATGCAGGGAATTAAAGCAAGGCAAGCTGACAGCTGGACAGATGAGCGGAGGTGTGACAGGGTTACAGCTGCTTCCTGTGAGTGAGGGGGATCCTTCAGGACAGCTGCAGGACCTCTTGGGTACAACCAGGGTCCCTGTTTTGGAGGGGGACTGTCCACTCAGTTGAAGGGAGAGGGAGGAGGTCAGATGGGGAGGATGGGTTACAGTCACTGGAACAAACAATGAGTAACATTTCCATAAAAGTGTAACAATCTGGAGAGGCCCATGGGCACTGCTCATATCAGTTTGCTTCTCTGGAAGGAATCTCACCAAACTCTGACTGGCTGTTTGGGAAGAGGATGCGGAAGACATAATCTGTGGCCTCGTCCTCCTCCTTATCTGAGACAGAGTCTGAGGATCCATATCCCTGAGGAACCCTCTTCCGCAACTTAGGAAACACCTTTCCCTGCGATGAGAATATAGTAATTATTAGCCTAATATCAACAACAAAAAATTCTCAGCCATTAGAGCCCGGCTGAGAAATCCATGTGAATTAAAGATGATGAGTGTCTGTGTGCTTAAGCCTATTAATAGTTGCTAAACATGCGTGGGTGGGATTCATTATTCAGTTTAGCTGCAGATACAATGCTACTCAGTCCAACAAAAACATCCATTTATTAAAGTAGACACTTCTTGTGTGGTGGTGCAGAGAGAACATTAAGGCAGGCATTAATCAGAATCACTCCAATCAATATTACAACCAGGCAGTGCATCGACTTCCAAATCCAAATGTCTTTTTTTTTATTGATTAGATACAGCTGATTGATCATTTTAGTACTCTTTTTCTAGAAAAATGCTTAATATGTGTAATTTGTGTTCAGGATCTGAAGCCAAAGAGCGACCCTAAAGAAAGAGCTCCTGAGCTGACCTTTCCCCTTTGGGACCAGAGTGGAGGGTCCAGCTGACCATGGGGAAGCAGGCCGTTCTCCAGGCAGGACAGGAACTGGAGCAAGTGGCCTCCTCTGGGGAAGCGAATTGGAGGTCTTTGGATCCCATCCTGACTGACCAGCACCACTGTCCCGCCACTGTCAACTACAGGTGACATACGGGTGATTTCTTTGTTAAATTATCAATGATGACATTTTATTTGACAGCTGTGTTCACTTACAATCATAAACATGATAATAAACACAAGCACTGAGGTAAAAGTGTGGTTTAACGGTAGAAGGTTTGTGTGGACCCACCTTGTTGGTGACAGTGTAAGTAAACTATCTCCTCTAGCGGGATCGTCATGGCATAGTCCCAGTAAACACTGAAAAACATCAAATCAATTACATAGTAAGCAAATTTACAAACCAGACCAGACATAGGACAAATCCATAGGGAATGTTTACTTATTATCTGTGTGAATCAAAATCTCAAGGAACATTCATTTTATGTCTAATAAAAGAAAGTAGTCAGGAGTGTGCACACAGACGAGCAGGAGCAGAGATGGCTAATGCAATAATCAATACTTTTGGTGAGAGAAACCATGCAAAGGCTCAGGAACATAACACGGTTTGCTAGTTTGAGAGATGTCTGACAGTGTCTCAGTAAACCATCCGCTGGCTGCTGGTGTGCTGAAAATAAGCCTCATCAGATCAACTGCATACTGAGCCCCTGAGCCACACACAAAACACACTGCATTATTCAGATCACCCGGGTGTTACACAAGCAACAGAGAGAACGAGTATAGAAATAATGCACAGGGTTAACATGTCTTTGAGGAAGCAAATTACATATTCTTAATATGAGAAGGATTACTAATATTATCAAATGCAGACTTTGAAGACAGACACAATCACAATCCATTTGCAGCAGGATCATTTTGCACCTGCACTCATAGTCCAGGTCTCCCACAGAGCCGTTCATGAGCTGATTGGGTGTCCACTTCAGGGTCATGATGTCAGCATTCTGGTGCAGAGAGAGGTAACCCGGGATCGCCTCCATGTCATCCCTCTGAAACAACAACGAGGATGTATGTTGTCATTTGATGCAATAACCGAGGACATGCCTGTACGTATAAGCCTGAAGAGGTTTATACTATTGGTGGAGAAGGCAGCCTGGTGCATGCATTTACACTGATATCACACATAAACGAAGAAATGATTTGCTGTGTGTGTGAAAAAGAGACGATGAAATCTGTATTGCTATATATATATATAAATATATATATATATATATATGAGTGATTAAGAGGAATCAGACAGTTACCGGTTGTACGAGCACATTGTTTTTGCCAAACAGTAGAGTCACCCTGCTGTTTTGATGCAGGGACTCCACATAGTCACGAGCTGATGGCGACGGGGAGGGGCGTTCATCCATGCTGCTGCTGGAGTTACGCTTCTGGATCTGCACAACGCAGACACAAAATATATCAAATCAGATAACACACATTGTGAACCAGTGCTTAAGTGAGTCTGTCTTTGCATAATGAATTACAGCTGGCCAGTCACAGTAAAGCCATTTTCCATGAATAAAAATGAGAAATTCATGTGCACCAATGCATCCTCTCTTGTTCCTGATGCCAAGAACCAGTCTACTTTTGCTTGTAATACACATACAATTACACAGCACGGTGCAACTGTAAAGTGCATTGTGGTGTTGTAAGATAGGATGAATTTCCCTGGTTCACTGATAACTAAACAAGTGTGAAGGTCTCAGATACACTCTGTTCTTTCTCCTGGGATGCACTGTGCTTCACTTTACGCAGCAATCTTAGCAGGTCGTCTTTAATCAGACAAACAGCACCTCTGAGGGGAATGTAACTGATCACATGTGCCACTAAAACTCTGCCTGCCTGCTAATATACCGGAATAAATATAGTATGCTATAAACATGTAGGATCAAATAAAAGGAGCCTGGCACTTATTCTGCATGATCATCTACTCTATTACCAGTTTTAATACTTACACACAGTGCAGGCCTCTTAGTGGGGGAATCCTGTCTGCAGTGACCACCATGGATGCGATGTCTTTGCACCAATTCGTCAGCTGACGGGTCTGTCCAGAAGTGGTCGGCTGTCTTCATTTTTGTGTACTCCAAAGCACAAGGTCCGACTGTCACAATGAAGATCAACAGTTACAAAGTGCAGACACTTGCTATAAGATTCTGTTGACCAGTGATCGGCATCGGATTATCATTAAACATGAATGAGCACACTCAAAAATAAAGGAAAAGAAGGAATACAATTTTCTGTTAAAATACTTCCGGCTCAACCACTGGTGGGAGGCCAGTGAGGGATCATGTCCGTGTTGCTACAGAACAGACTTCTACTAGTTTCCTTCAGTCTACAACCTCTTCTGGTCAAGAGTCAGAGTTAGCAGCAACAAAGACTGCAGCACTGTGGGGGAACTGGCTATTATTATAAATTGAGAGAACATTTTAAAAAAGGGTCCTTTTATAGGGTACTGGTCCAACAACAAGCTTTTGTACTGAAAAATGGTAAAAATCTTGTTTCTAAGAGTACCATGACCTCACATTTTCAGGTAGACCCTGAGCCCAGAATAGATGATCACATTAAAAGACACACATGCCTGTCACATATAATTACCTAACAAAGAGGCAAGTATAGGTCCATCCACAGGGTCCATTAGAACAGCCTCTTTCTCATAGTATTTACTGGAAGACAAAGGGGAACTTTCAGGGAACATAGAGTTCTTGTAACAAAAATGGTTGAACAGACATTGGCACTCAACTTACCAGCTGTTCTCCACCAGGTAGAGGACAATCTTGTCCAGCACCTTCTCAAATAGAGCCGTCCGGATCCACAGGTTCTTGACTCCCTGTGGGGTGAGGCTGAGCAGTCGGGGCATCTTGCGAAGGCTGTCTTGACTTTGCAAGCTTTGACTTCTTCTGCAGATGGAGAGAGTCACAAGTTTTATTTTAAACAAAACATGTTTTAAAAATTCCATTAAGATGAACTCTCAAATGAAGCTAATGGCATCAGTGATTCATGATTCATAAAAGCTTATACACATGTATTATTTAGAAGCGTTTCATAATAAGAAAAATAGCCCTTCAAGTAAGCAGACAGCAATTTATTGTCAGTGCTTTCGCTTGCACGAGGCTTTGATGTATGCTTTGAAGTCTGCTGTGATGTGTGAGAATGAACCGTGACGTGTGCGTCTCTCACTTTGTCTCAATGATCTGCTCAAGCTCCTGGGCCTTCCTACACAGCTCCTCAGCCAGTGCAAAGTTCTTTCCCACCTTCATGAAGAGTGCTGCTATCTTGTTGCTACGCAGAAAGCCTGCTGCTCGACGTTTCAACCCATGCAGAACACATGCTTCCACGGCAGCTGTGTGGACACAAACACGTGGTTGGAAAACATAAATTATACTCTTTACCAAAGTTCACTTTACTAACACTGTTTGTAAGAGCAGCATAACAATAAAGTAAAAATAACCAATAATAATGAATAGCCCAAGCATAAAGACAAAACAGTATTTTGAAGTCCTTAAAGCCTTCTGTGGCACAAAATACAGGTTAATTTTTTTTGTATTTTTTTGTATTATGTACAAAATGCACAGAAAGTCTTTTTTTTATTTTGCTCAGGATTGTGTTGGACAAACAGAGTGGACTGCTAACAGGAAAAAACAAGAAAAACACCATTACTCATGTCTACTTTGGTTGTGTCACTTTTGTGCTGTGAAACGCTTTAATTGCAATAAAAAAAAAACCCATCTTGAAAATGTGTCTGAATGACAGAATATGACTCAGCACTGTTGAATTTATGTT
>JAVQJF010076714.1:0-11245 GCA_036023855.1 Gadopsis marmoratus | reverse complement strand
TCCTGGGGAGAGACATGATGAAGCACCTGGGAAATCACTGCTCTGTGCTGGGGAGAGGTCTGATGAAGCACTCTGGAAATCAGTACTCTGTGCTGGGGAGAGACCTGACGAAGCACCCCAGTATCTCTGTGATGTGGAAAGACCCGATGAAGCACCCTGGAAATCAGCACTCTGTGGTGGGGAGAGGTCTGATGAAGCACCCCAGTACTCTGTGATGGGGATAGACCTGATGAAGCACTCTGGAAATCAGCACTCTGTTCTGGGGAGAGACCTGGTGAAACACCTCAGTCCTCTTTGGGGAGAGACCTGATGAATGGGAGCCAGAGCCTTCAGCTACCAAGCTCCTCTCCTGTGGAACCAGCTTCCAGTCGGTGTACGGGAGTCTGTACGTAAAAAGTCGCTCTAGACCTGCTCTCTATGTAAACGTGCCCTGAGATAATTTTATTATATGGTGCTATATAAATAAAACCGAATGGAATTTAATTGAATGTTGAGATATTTTGCTCTGGACCAACATTCAATTATCTGTCTGGATCTGTTGATGCGGACCACCTGCTGCCCCTTGACCTTGCTCGGCAGCCGCTGCTGCTACTACTGTTACTGCAATTGTTATTAGTAATACTACTATTGTATTGGTACAACTATTATTTTTTTGGTGTCAACATCAGTACCATTGTAACTACCATTGCTTTACATCTGTATGTGGTGTACTGCTGTGTGTTCTCTGTCTTCTCTTTTTCTCTCGCTCTCACTCAACCCAACCGGTCGAGGCAGATGCTCGCCCACCCAGAGCCCGGTTCTGTTTCTGCTCGAGGTTTCTGCTTGTTAAACGGCAGTTTCCTTGCCTTGCCATATATATACTGTATAGTCGGTCTAGACCTGCTCTATATGAACAAGTGCTATGAGATAACATTGTTATATTGCGATATATAAATAAAATTTAATTTAATTAATCGATTTTGTTTATGCCACCTCTCTGTCTATCTCCTTGCTATTATCTCCAATGGGACATGCATTTTCATGTAATTTATGGGAATCATGAACCAACTGATCAATGTTTATTAGAACATAAGCACTTTATGAGGTCTAATTAAAGAATGTGGACTGACAAAAGACGAGGTTTCTATATGTTGTTTCTGTAGCTGAAAGACTCCGTGCCCCATCCATTAGTCATGTCACAAGTGGGATAACAAAGGAGATGTGGAGTGGGGAGAGGAGAGACAGAAACCACAGAGGTAGAGAAGAAAAGCTGACATGATTGTTAATTTTCAGAAAAGTGTCATTTAAAAAAAAGAGGCAAATAACGCTCATGCACTCACTCTTAGAAATCTTCCCCTCATCAAATTGCATCTGGGTTTGCTGAGCTCTAAAAAGAAATTGGTTTTCTGCCTTTGGAGTGATAGTGTCACTGCTGGGGCTCATCCTGCTTGATCACATGATGAAGCTGAAATTGAAAGGTTGCTGAGGCTCATTTTGGTCAACTGGCGTTAAGACAATCATCTTTTCTCGTCAGCCAACGAAATGTGGTGACAGTAAGAGGCAGGAGTGCAGAACATCATGATGATTTTATCAAGATTCGGGAAAATACACATCATGTTTTGTTTGCACTAATGCATGCTATTATTGAAATATAAGCTATAACAACGATAGGCCTACAATTAAATAACTTAACAGACTATATTTGTAAAGGAAATATGGCATTGGGTAATGGAAAGAAAAAACAGGCAATAAATCATAAATCAATTTAAATGTCTAAAGTATGGCAGAAAGAAAACAATTAAACACACAAACACATAGCAGCAAAAACCTGTTTAACCCTGTCTCTTAACAAATGTAGTTGTTACAGCTAATTGGAACAGCAAGTACATTTTAAAAGAAATGTAATGATGTAATGACCGTATCTATAAAGATGCAAAATGTTCATAATGAACATGTCTGTGAAACCTTGTCATTTGTTTTCTGACATTATCCACTCGTGGCAAATATAGTGAGTTTTCGTGGTAATGTTTTGGTACCTCGAAGTGGTTGGGGAAAGAGAGTGGTTTGAGATAAATACTGAAAACGTCAACGCATCCTGTCTTCAAATCAGCATTGACCTTTTTAATATTTATCCAAATCCATCATATTTCCTAAGCCTTAATCAAAGTGTTTTTGTAGCCTTAACCTTAAACTTAACCGCACACAGGGCGCAAGATGCGAGCACCGGTCTCTGGTGTCAAAGTCCTGCTTGCTGTCTACACCCACTATCTGTGACCACCACCTCCAGATGAAGTCTGAGGGGTACAACAACATGGAACTGGATAAAAAGAGAACAATTCCAGTGAGCATAATTCAGGCAGCGATTATCTAACCATTTAGTATTACATAAGCATACTTTTTAGGTTTACAGAATTTGCGTTTATTACTTGACACTGAGGCACCATCACATTCATTCACATATTTCACTTATATATCACTCTCCAGCTGTCACGGTTTCCAAAGCGCTTTTACAGATTGGTCTCATTCACCCATTCACACACACATGGCGACGTAGCTGCCATGCAAGGTGCTGGCCTCCTCCGGGAGCAACTTAGGGTTCAGTGTCTTGCCCAAGGACACTTCAACATGTGAACAGGAGGAGCCGGGATCGAACTGCCAACTCTGGGATTAATGAGACACAGCCGCCGATACATACATTACCTTAAGTCATATAAAATATAAAGATATGCACATTGGCAGTAAAACCCAGGAATTACATGATAACATACAAATTAAAATGCACCAACAAGAACTTTTTCTTTTTCAGAACTTATCAAGGGACTTTACCGTGAATGTATAAAGAGAACTGGATACAGTGTCAGAGGTGGGGCCCCGTTCATTCCTGTGAATGTTGCTCATGAAGCCAAAAAAGTTTGACTGCATCAACAATGTGATTTCACAGACATTATGGAATGATGGCGCTGCCGCTGCACTGCCTTGATCATCACTTCACTTCATCACCACCTGGATTAGCCTAGATGAGAGGTTTCCAAACTGTGAGGCTCCTCCCCAGCTGGGAGTGGGAGAGTTGAAGAGGTGGTGTGGAGGGAGGCAGGTGAGTCACAGATACTGTGTGAGGTGAAAGGGACAAGTGAATGCAGGTGTTAGTTATTGTAGTTTGGCTGCTGAAGTGACCGCTTACCAACATGGTCAGTATGTAGAGCTGCAGCAGCGGCTCACAGCTCATGGAGCTGATTAAGGCACTTTGAAAACTTAGGGCTGTCCGGAATAGAACAAAATAGAGACAAAATAATAGCAGAGGCAAAGAAAAGTTGTTCGGAAAACTTTACTGTGAATGAAAAAATGCTACTAAGGAAAATTGTGTAAAACCGTCCAGTTATTGAAAACCATACTACTGCTGCTGAGCAAAAGAAAAAAGAGCAATCTGCAGTGAATTCAATGCAAATTAATGTAACTACAAGAACAGCACAGTATAAGAGATAGCTTTATTATTATCAGTATTTCATATTTTCGTGACATCACTCATATTGGATGCCTTTATAATGACTCTGTGGAAAAACCTTAAACCAACTTTACAAACTGTGAATGCAGAGATCAGAGTAGAGCAGTTTAAGACTGATGGTGGACAACAAAACAGCAGGACTGATGAACTGATTGACTTGCCGTCTGGAATAATAGAGCACCAGAAACCTCAGGATGGTATACAAGGCGATGACCATTTGGACAGAGTGAGCACAAAGGATGTAAATTGGTTTCTTCCTTCAGTAAATATATTCCACTGCCAGTATCAATCTTTATTCTTCTATCATTCTAAGGACCATTTGAGTTTATTTGGGTTTCTAACGGTGCTCTGATTCCAGACAAAAGGAATCTGAACAGTTTGGAGGAGCCCAAAACATCTGCTATAGCATCCCAGACCGAAGATGCTGGACTGTCTGAAGGAAGAACATGATGAAGTGGAAATGAGAATTCTACAGGTTTGGATATGAAGTTGGAAGAGAGTGCTATATTCAAAAAAGATACAGTAATGAGATAATTGTAAATACCAGCCATGATGAACAATACGATATGTTAAAAATAAATGACTTGTCATTTGGACGTTCATGAGTGTGATTTTAATCACCACACACCCTATTTTCAACCAGCCTTGGTTAATTTGGCTGAACACTATTTACATTTTTGAATAGTGTTTAGTTTCCACTAGATGTCTATCTGATAGTATCGTAGCTAAATGTAAGGAAGCGATTCCATTGGCATTTAATTCAATGCCATATCTCAATATAACAGAGGGCTCCTATGCTAACTTTAGCCCCTGTAGCTTGATACTAACTCGACTGCTTCCATTTCCCGTAGATGTGTGCATTCTGCTACTGTTGTTCTGATGTTCTCTTTCTCTGTATGTCCTGGTTCTGCTCGAGGTTTCTGCCTGGGGGATTGTGGGGCTTGTTGGGTCTCTGTAAATAATATTATAAAGAGTATGGTCTAGACCTGCTCTATATGAAGAGTTCCCTGAGACGTCTGATATGATTTGGTGCTATATAAATAAAACTAAATTTAACTGAAAATTGAAATTGAAAGTGGTGTCCAAAGGTTATTTCAGTGATTTAATGGATTACACCTGTCAACAGGTACTCATCTGGCTGGCCCCTGTAGTGCATGTTAGTCTTCATTTAGATATTCCAAATAATCCATACTCCCTCACAAACAGCATTAAGCAAAAGTTAAACCGGCCTCCTTGAAGGATTAATAAAGTGCCTGTTTAGACGTAGGGTAGGTTTAAACCAGAACAGGGTAAATCTACAAATATCTTAAGATAAGTCTGTGCAAATCACTTTGAGTTAAAACAGATCAAACTGGCATTTTAGTTTGGGACTAAGCTTAAGCCTTGAAACCTGACCTTAGTGTCTGATTGCTGCAATTCGTGTCAACAAAATTCTCCTTCTCGCATTCATACTCGGTCAAATCTGAACACACAGACATGAACAGAAATATGTTTTTTGATTCAGTATCACATTCTGTATCATATTCTGTATCATAATTTCTGAATAAATGTGCACAAATCCAAATAGAAATAGGAGACAACTGTGCTAATTTTAACTCAGGTTGTTAAGTTTTCTTGAGTATCACAGTAATCCAGCGATAGTACACCCATGAGAACACCGCAAAACACTGCACTGCTAATAGCAAACTCAGCAGACTGTTGATGGTGACAATTTGCATAAATGTTAACAAATATAGGCAAAAAATGTATAATATTCCTCCCGTGATTAATCAGCTATTCGACTACTTTTTGGGAGTAGTTGATGACTACCAAAATGCAGCAGTCGGGAATGCCCTAATATAATAGTAGCCATACAGCATTCTGTTCATAAGGGATGCTCTAAAACGTATGCACCTGCAACGAAGCAGGGGTCATTTCATTGGTCAACGCTACAGCTGGCAGTCTATTGATTGGGGGATAATGACAGGATTATTACACAAACAATCTGAGAGCAAAGCAGAAGTGTGAGAGCAGACGTTTCACGAGCGCACAGAAGCAGCCTGAGTGGAGGGGAAGGGCTGAAGCTGGAGCAGGAAATCTGTGCAGGCAACAATTTATCTGAGTGCGAGCATCCAGTCTGAGCAGGAGCAGAGCAAATCTAGGCAGCGGCAGGCGACATTTGAGTGCGAGGGTAGGGTTCTGAGGGAAAGCATTACAAAATCTGAATGTGAAATCAATAAGTCAAGATCAAGCTCTTGAATAAAGAGAGGGGAAAATAGCCCCAAACCAACATCTGCTGCTCATCTTGGCACAGAAAGCACATCATTACTGCAGTCTACCTTTTTGTTTGCTCTTAATAGGCCAACGGTGTGTCATTAGATCTCCCAGTCCCGACATTGTCACACACATCATCATACTGCAGGTAAGGGCCTTTGTAACACAAAGCATTTGGTGTCATCTGTTAGTTACTGTACAGAACCAAACACACTTTGTCTTGGTGTACAGGTGTATAAGTGTATAAACAGTGTTTTGTGAATGGACATTGCAAATGTTGTTAATGCAGTGTGAATTAGAACAATAAAAAACAACAATTCAGCATGATCCTCAGTAAATACTGGTAGTTTTGAATAATATTTCGGGAAGCTCTCTTTGCTTTAGTTTGAACAATTCAGAGAGAGAAGGTTCCAGCCAGTTCCAGGCTGATGTACAGTAAATAACGACGGTGTGCTCTGCACTGATCTCCGCAGCCGACTTTATCTGCTGTTAACAAGGCATCTGGTGTGCACATAAAGAATGTTTGCTGAATTTACAACAAGGCACGAATAATTAGGGGGGCTGTGCTGTCTGGCCTCCGAGGCTTTCAGTCGCTGTTTTATGTCACTGAGATGTTGCAGACCGTGGGGAGTATTAAAAGCACAGCGAAGATACAGTTATAGGAGAGAAAGTGGGAGACGGCAGCAGCAGTACTAGTAGCAGGATTTCTTCCCAAACTCACTAAGACTACGTTCACACTAATACGTTTTTGTTGTCAAACACAACGTTTACACCTAGCGTCCACACTACTCCGCCGTTTTATAACCGCCTAAAACAGAGACCTTTGAAAACGCTGCTGACCCCGTTTTAGTTTGAAAACTGTGGGCCTGCGTTGTAGTGAGGTAACGATGATGCAGACGCCCATGTTCGCTTCCTGATTGGGTCTTATCAGTAACGACATGTCCTTCCCTGATTCGTCATTCCCCTATCACATGACCCTTTTTTGGAAGAAAACAAACATTAGTCTTGACTACCAGCGCTTAATTCAGCTTGGAAAATGAATAACATCACTTACTTTCAGTAACAGTTATTAACATAGAAATCTCTGCTCTTACATTTCTCCATTGCTGTTCTTTGTTCGTATTTTTTCTGCAACTAACCAATCAACCAACCACAGAGTAGACAATCTGCTTCGTCATATGATGTGGGTTTTCAGACATGTAGTATAGACGAAGATTGTGTGTACAAACATCGTTTTCACTTTAGAATGCCATTTTAAAATCAGATAATATATGTAGTGAGATCTAAGGTACACTTTTTGCCTAAATGGAAGGGATCACAATAGAGTATAGCTGCACAAAATGTGGTGCTTTTGTTTTCTCCTGGCATTTTTAGATGCAAAGCCTCTATGAGCTGCAGGTGAAAGTCGCTCAGAGATCACGGTCACGCTCCGATACGTTGTTTGCAGTCACGTTATTCCGATGATGCTCAAAATTATATAGCTCATCGCGTGCTAGTTATTGCCCCAGTCATGTGTGTGAAATCTGGAATGGCTCAGTTCAGTTTTTTATTCTGAATAAAAACCCATTTTGAGGTCACAATAACCTTTGACTCATTCAGTGTCCAAGTGTCACCTATTCAGTTTCCAACCAGCTGTGAAATATGGTCACAATCTCCCCTTCTGCTCCTGAGGTTTGGTGTTGAATCACGGCAACAAAGGGTTTATCCAGGATTATGACATCACAGTGAAGTTGACCTTTGACTTTTAGGGTAAAAACAAATGTCATCACTTCATCGTTGTATCCCATTAAACATCTGCGTGATATTTGGTCATAAGTACCCATCACAGCTGAAGAGCCTCTGGATGCCCTCATGCATCCAGAATACCTATTACGTCACTGTGGAAAAATATGCAGGTCAGCATAAGATCCTTTTGGTGTTTTAATGGCTTTGTATTGTTTCGAAGTGCCCCAGTTCCCCTGGGGATTTCCCAGTATACACCTGCGTATTACAGGCATAGCTGGACTGTGCATCACATGCAGCCAAATTTTGATACCATATTGTTTGAAGTGCCCACAAAATGCAACCAGACATTCATCCACAGTCAGGTGGGGGCCTGGATTGTAAAGAAAGGGCTTCTCTCTTCCAGATACGTGGCGGCTGGAAGCATTGCTCTTCCAGTGTCAGCATTCCACAGGCTGACTGTTGCTTCGCCTTTTGGCTTGTACCCTTCTGCCAAAATGAGAAACCCAACGTATGCTTGCAAGTGAGTCACATCTGTCTTTCCAACTGTCCCCACACATGCGCCTCCCCTCCAAGTTTGTCATCTCAAGTATATCCTTTTCTACTGATGGCGTGGCCGCTGCTCATTAAGCTCGTGGCTTTGAGCGCATGGAAACAACTGAAGGAGACACAGATGATTGTATAGATCTTCTCTCATCTGGACTGCAGCAGCTGGAGAGTCAGAACAACATCCTGAGAGATTTTAGTCAGAAAATCAACCTGAAACTATGAAAGTGGGTTCAAGTGCAAGTTCTTTATAGTTATGTGCACAACAGTTACAGTGATGCAGTCATTGGTAATGAAATCTCCCTCCAACGAGACATGCAAGAGTACAGAAGATAAAATATGAGAATAAAACATATGGGAATAAAATATAAGGGGACAAAATTAGGATTATGAAAAGTGAAGGGGACATGTCCCCCCATCCCCAGTGGAACACCTTTGATTACACCATGGTAAACATTTCCCATGAAATAATGATGGATGCTGTAAGCATTTTGTTTATTTACCATTGAGATAAATCATTTCTTTTACAGGAGTGTCATGATCTCCATAAATCAAATGTAGTGCTACAGTATCGTATTGTTCAAAAAGACAGAGTTATTCTGTCAGACATGCCCTTCTCCATATTAATCTTAATCAGAACTAATCCATATTTAATAACTCTAGTATCTTCAATTAGTTGAGGGAACATTCTCGAACAAGTCACAACGGAGCCTGATGGGAAAATGTTGTATTGATACGTTTCCCTTTGATTACACCGCTACAATATTGCATTTGAGTTTGTCTGTGAAGTTTTTTAGACTTAAAGTTGCCTTCTTTTAGGGATCATTAAGAAAATTCTGTCAAATTCAGAGGAAGAGGCTTTGTTCTGCCACAATGAAGCCCGCTGATGGAAACACGTTTGTTTTAGAATGAAAATTGGTTCCTGAGTGAATCATGTCTCCACACCAAATTAAAATCATTCCTCCAGGCGCTGAGCAGTCAGAGCAAACTGAACAATTGCAATAGTTTCAAATCCCATTAACCTCTCTTGCATCTCAGCTCGACTGTATGCATAAACCATCTCATGTCTAAATATTGACTCAATATATTTCATCCAAACGATCACATTCAACAAAAAGAATTCCAGATCAGCTCGTGTGGTTCAGTTTGATTTTACACAGAGACCGTGTGAAGCATTGAGAGCGTTAGAAGTAGGGCTTGGGACGACTCGTCGATACGGGATTACAATTACGGAAATGGGTCGATTTTCATGATGTGCGTCGGCTCATCGCAGCGAATAGGTGTACAGGTTTCATTCCATGGTTTGACAGTGCCTCGCCACACAGGAAGCAGAGAGGTCGCAGTGGATCAGCATCAGCTGAACACATGAACTGAGCGAGACAAAAGTTTTATTGTTGCATCTCACACTGCTCCCTCACACATACAGATTATACAGTGGTTGAACTGATCAGCAGCCATATTGTTCTTCGTATCATTAAATGTACACATACGATCAAACGCAAAGGGCTCATTTCAGAGTGATTTTACTGAAACCTTAGCTGCTGAGGAGACAGACCGTGTATGTATTAAGAACATCAGACTGTGCATATTTCCACAGACTGCTTACTGACATAGTTGCACTTTGGGAGGAGTACACAGGTCCGGGAGACACAGATGCATTTACACCTTTTCAACATCTGGCTAGGATGAGTCTCAAACCTCCTCCAGAGGTGTTTTGAACAATACGATTTCAACCTGTCTTGAATGCTTTATGTACACGCCGCATTTTAGCGATCAGATCGCTTTCTGATCCGCCCAAGACTCATGAAGTGTAGTGTAAACGGGGTCTAAATTACTGGTGGGGCCTTTAAGGTTTTATGTTTTGTTTTCCATCAGACTACAGTAAATGAAATGTTACTCAGTGTCCTTGGGGAGGTTCTTTTGCAGGAAAGAGCACTTGTCGAGTCTCTCTGATAATTATGCAGGGAAGCGACGGCAGATCAAATTAAGAGATAAAACAAGCAAGACAGTGTATCTCATTCAATGTCATCATTACCTTTCAAACGGTGGCAGCTGTCTCATATGTGTCTGTTGTCTCAGATGAGTTTAGGCACTAGGTACGTGTGACATGTCTGAGAGTAGATTTTCTAATTGAGCAAAGCCTGTTTTTTGATCTCTGATCTCTTTCTAAAACAGGTGCTCAGGATGAGATGAAGGACTGATGAGGAGCTTCTCAACAGGAGCTTCTCTGCTTCCCTTCTCAAGGAGAGGCTAATTGTCTGACCCTGGCTAATAATGAATCTAGATGGCAGAGAGATGGGAGGGATGAAGATGCAAATGGCAAATGGAGGAGCAATGTCACCCCTGTGCTATGGGATTAATTTTACAAAAAGGACATATTGTATTGCCTTAATAGAGACATAACTTGCTTGCCACCAACAGAAAGCGATGAATATATTCTGGCTCTTTAAAGCATTTCTGTATGAGAATAATTGTGCACTCAAGGACACTGTCGTACAACCTTTCTGAAGCTATTGTACTCACAGACTGTCTTTCTGTTCCCCCTCTCAAACCACATTTCTAATTGTCCTTCATTGCCATTTTCCATCCACCAGATGCCCTCAGACTTTCCCTCCTTTGCCCATCACCTGACTGCCCCACCCGTCTTCACACCTGTTTCTGTAACATCCCCTTCGTCTTTGTCTGTTATGTCTCCTAGTTTAGAGACTAATCTTTCCTGACATTTCAGTTCCTGTCCTCGTGGTTCTCCCAGTCCAGTTCACACCTGCATCCACTCGCCTGCCCCTGAATGTGCCTTCAGCCAACCTTGCATGCGTTTCTTGCCTCACACAATTCAATTTTCAATTCAATTCAATTTTATTTATATAGCGCTATATCATAACAGAGTTATCTCATTGCACTTGTTATTAATATAGAGCAAGTCTAAGCCAACTCTATATGTACAGACCCAACAATTGCACCATGAGCAAGCGCTAGGCGACAGTGGCAAGGAAACACTGCCTTTTAACAGGCAGAAACCTCAGGCAGAACCAGGCTCTTGGTGGGCGGTCATCTGCCTCGACCAGAGACACAGAGAACATTGCTGCTGCCAGCCCCATCTTTCTACATTGAGTTGAGCCCTGGGTATCTGGCTCAGTACCTTGCTTGGGAATGACATGCCCATGGATATTTGGTATGAGTTTAACAGCCTTATGATGCATTGTCATAAAATGGGGCAGAGTTGCCCCCGTCGAAGGGGGCAAT
>JAVQJF010076709.1:0-13920 GCA_036023855.1 Gadopsis marmoratus | reverse complement strand
GGAATAAAAAGCGCATGAATGGAGAAGCTGAATACGGACACGCGCGTGATTGAGGGCAATTCCACTTACATTCCTTCGTGCTGACTTAAATATGATGTATTTTAATGACATGTTTTAATGTCATTTTACGACAGTAGCCTATATGGTTTTCTGCAAATGCAATTGATTGTTTGTTTTTTTTTGTTTGCTTTTTGTGTGTGTGTGCATGTTTGTGTTTGCATGATTCCCAGCAGCACAGTTTGAGTGAGCAGTGGACACTAACATGTACCTGTATGCATATTCCATGTATTCCATTCTTGTTTTGTGTGCAGACTGTGGTGTTACTGTTTCAGATTGCTTGCTACTGTCAAGATATCCTCAACTCCATTGCATACGTGCACTACTTATTGCATAAGTTGGATTTGGCTCGTGTTACATTGTACTGGTGTCCTTTTTTAAAATTTCATCCACCCTGTGTAATTGCAGATCATCTATTCCATATGCCTTTAACAAACGGCAGTTGTTGGTCACGTCATTCTAACAATATGCCCCCACACTTACAGATTGATGCAATGATAAATGGATAGATGGATGTTAGAGGCCATATCATATATCCACAGTTGTTCCACTATGATCATCCCCACTGTTGCCTGTGCCAAGTTATAAGTGAATTTAGCCTTGTGCCACTGCCTTCTTCACAACCAAACATTTGGCTATTATCCACTCATTATCGGAAAGACTTGTAGGTTTGAGGCTTTAAGTGGGTCCTGGGCCTACAGTGGACATCCCGGGGCCTACCCAGTGAGTACAGTAATGAGCTTGGGTCCCAAGCAACACACTGAATGTCTCATTTGCATCCCAGTGAGATTAAGCCATGGCTGTAGAGTGTATTTGCTGACCTGCTTCATAGACCAGTCTTGATTTAAAGGCTTTTTGCATTTAAGGCCCGCCTGAAGAAGTTACCAGCTTTGTTTGGTGGGTGGCATGCTGTAATACTGACTCAATTACAAATCATTTCTCTGCACTGCTCTGCTGTGCTTCTTATTTTGGGAAATAGACACACTCCACTAATATGATCCAAAACGTTCGAATGGAAACACAAGTCTTATAGTGAAAGACTGGGGATCTCTAATATTTTATTATAATAGACTCTTTAGCAGACAAACCTTAGGCCACGGATTCCTGCTTTTGTACCTGAGCAGGGTACTTATAGTGAAATATGTAGCTAGTATAGACATAATCAAAATTGGAAATTCTAAGCTTTTTAAATAACGTGTTTTGTTTGTAATACCATTATATGATTATAATAAACCTCACTTTGCCTTACAATGCCTGACAATCTATTTGGAGAGTTTAACTGTAGACATTCTCACTTAAACCATTTGCTGCAAACAATTTAGGTCATCTCACGCAGGTATTGAGCCGTGTTGATTGTAACCTAACTAAGTGGCCTATTTACACCATTTAAATGGGAACATCCCAGTGACTCAGTGCATATAATGCATTTGTTTAAATCCAGATAATAAAGTCAAAGCCATTGTCTTTCCTGACTTTATCTACCAAGTGGGCAGACGTCTGAGCTACAATGAAACACATGAAAACATGAAAAGAAAAATTAAAATGGTCCAGAGTCCTGTCTGATTCATCCTAGTTATCCACCTTGGACACATGCCCAGGAAATGTGTGCACACGCAAGTGAATTGTAGATGGAGGAAACGTACACGGCCAGAAATGCAACAATAAATCGTAAATAGTATATCAGACTTTTATTTTGTAAGGGAAAAAAAAAAAAAAAAGCTTTGGATTACTTCCTGCCCCGTGTCACGTGACCCCGCCTTCACCTAGTTACGAGAAAGCGTCGGTCCAGGGTCGCTACGGAGGGAGGGCTGGGTCCGTGTGGTTAAAATACACTTGTGTGCACTTTCCCACGCAGTCGGGGCACCTCGCTGTCATGGCAGTCTGCTGGAAACGCTCCTCGGCCGCCTCGACAACAACTCGGCCAAGTTGTAACGTTCGTATGGCCACGCTTTTGTGCTACTAATTCACTGACCTACCTTGGCACGACAGATGAAGATTAGTTAGCATGCTAGCGAGCTAGCCACAGTGCCTCGGCATCACACGGCGACTACACCTGCCAGTCACGGGTAAGACATCTTGCTTCACTTGTCTCCAGGACTGTGTACCGCGGGGCCATGAACAAATTGTCACTACTAGCGACTACGGTTAAAATCCCATAGTGTCGTTACGTAATGAATGGCAGCGCAGCCCGTAGCAGGTGTTTTGGAGTGACTAATTCCTTGTGACGGTAATGTGGCGGCTCTAATAGGATCCGAGCCCGTCTACTTCCTGTCGATTGTTTGAGGAGGATGAAGAGGGAGGAGCTTAGATGTGCGTGTATGTGAGACAGTAGCCGCGTGGTTTAATCTCACCTTGTTGACTGGTATGTTATGCAAGATATTTTGCAGTAAGAGACTTGTCTCTGTCTTGGGACGTGTGGTAGTATATGTAGGTGAGCCTTATGTAGTATTATAGGGACTGTAACTGTCAGGGAATGGAAAAGAACATGACCGTGAACGTGCTATACAATGATACATTTGCAGCAAGCAAAGTCAAGTGCAATTCATTTATAAAGCACATTTAAAAACAGCTCTTGATGACCAAAGTTAAAGTTTGAATCTGAAGCACTTGGGATTTCAGCCAGTGGCATGCGCGTGTATATAATGCCAATGATGGTTTTCTTTGTGCTTAATGTGCTATTATGAGATATAGAATTTCCTTTACTGAGCGTTTGCGCTGGACTGAACTCTTGTAAGTAAAATAAATATTTGAAGGGTTGCCAAGAGGCTTGATTCATTGCCCACCATGATCACCGCTCACTAAAGGGAAGGACAGACATTTCTGGATGCAACCATGAAGCTTGATAGCATTTCTCGCTGTGTGTCAGTGTGGCTGCAGGTTCTAGCAGACATGGGCAAACTACAGAGCAAGTTTCGCAAGAGATCTGACCTCTACAGGTGAGATATGTGCACTACTGAGACAGTTTCTGTGTCCTTCTATGTACTGCATACTAATATTAACCAGGACTTCAGTATATAGTCTCTTAACACAAAAATAAAAGTACTATCAATAATGTCAGCATGCAGGTTAAGAGTCCTCAGCTTTTGTGTGTGTTCTGTTGATGGTTAGAATGGGGACTCTACGCACAGATTTAAAATGGTAAAAACTCACTACAAATTTAAATAAGTTGTGGTGAGTAGGAAGACACCTGTGAAGTAAACAATTCATTCAATCTTTGGAAAATTGCTCTATGTGGAGTTTACTCAAATGTGTTGTGTAGCAGAGTATATTGTATGCTGTATAAAGATGATTCTAGTACATACAGTGTAGTATTAGTATACCAATGTGGCCACAGTCATTTTTGAGGATTTGTTTCATCACAATAATTCTACTTAAGCAGAAGAGTTCCAGCAGTGTAGCTTGTAAAAGAACATAATATGAGACTAATATAGAGATTGGTGCAAAGTCAATTATTGTCACCAACATTCATAATAATAGTGGCTGAATGTTTAATTTGTGAATTATTATTATTTTTTCACTATTGGTATTGTTTGTGATCAGGGCGTCTCAGGGGGAGAAGGCAGATAATGTCTTTGACAGTCAAGTGGTGCAGTATGAACCAGCTCATCAAGGGTCCATCAACACGGTCACCAATCTCAGCCCAGATCTGTGTGTTTCTGGTGGAACTGACCAGGTAATTTCATCTATGCACTAGTAATAGATTACTTCCAAATAATAGAATTTTAATCACTGTTGCTGATGTTTTTCCACTGGCTTTTAGAGACGTTCAAGTGAAAATTCAATCAGTGTAATAGTTCACAGATCATTTATTAGACTCAGAATGCAAGAAAAAGACATGAATTTATGTAATTCACATTTTCATTTAGAAGTGTTATGGGCTGTGTAACAGAAACAAGAATGTGAAATTCTGTGGAAAGCCTATTAGTGTGTGTGTGTGTGTGTGTGTCCACATCTGTAGGCTGTTGTGGTGTATGACTGGAAACAAGGCCGGATGTGTCAGTCCTTCCAGGGTCACAACCGAGAGGTTACCAAGGTAACGTCAATACTGTGTGCACAGACTGATAAAGGTGTGACGCTGTTCAGAGCTGTTTCACATTTACGTATCCTCTGGTCTCACCACCCATTTTTCATTCTTCCTCCATCTATCTGCCAGGTGGCGTGTTATCCAGGCAGTACATGGATCTTTAGTGCCTCACGGGACAAGACCGTTCTGATGTGGGACCTAAATCAGGGGGACGAACCTATTCAGGAATTCTGTGGACATGAGTTAGTGGTCAATGGAGTAGCCATCAGCCCTGGTACACACACACACACACACACACATTGAGTCTCCAATATTTTAATATATTTTAATTGCTTAAGATAAAGCTGCTAATCTGTGATTTATATTATATGTTAGAATGCATGATAAAACTCAGCGTACCAAATGTATTCCATTATACCTGTGTAGATAGCATATTATTTATCCCCAAACACAGCTTGCTATCAAAAACAATTCATAGTTCTACATTTCTCAATCCCTTGTAATGTAGTTGGTTTGGAAACACATGACTCTCTGAGGACAGCTAGATATCTCTGTTCCTATTGGCCACCAGTCACTGCACCGTAACTATACAAAAGTGATGTAAAATCAAAACTCCAGGTGTAGCCGTTGGATGACAATTCCATAGGATAGTGTTGAAGGCTGGGGGAATATCTCTGAACTGATCTCATGTCTTGGCCAGTGAAGATGCTGCTACAGTATATTACGTAATATATCAACCTGCCACCTGTCCTGAATGTAAGCGATGGATATTTCATCTGTTATCAACTCTGACTGACTTTCTGATCTCAGATGAGCTCAGCTTTAGAGGCTTTTGTGATCTGTGTGATTTTTAATTTCATGCACACTGTCATTTATTTCACATTACTGATCTTCACTGAATATGTGGAACTGTTTTCATTTCGGTTTGTAGATGGGAGAAAGCTGTGCACCGGTTCTCGTGACAACTGGATGTGCCTGTGGGATATAGAGTCTGCTAAATGTGAACAGAGACACAACATTTCTAGAAATCTGGTGAGAGTGATAGTATGTGCTTTTGTGTGTACACATGTACTTAGAATTATTCCAAGCATGCTGGATCGCCTTAGGTGTGTACCTGAGCATGTAAGAAAAATAATCAAATCAATAAGCCATTCAGAGATCTTGCCCTGCAGGCTTTAAGCTTTTTTCATTTTCCTCTCTTCTCTGTCCAGGTTACTCATGTGTGCTGGGTGCCAGGCAGCTCCTCTGTAGTCCAGACCTCTGAGGATAAGACCATAAGGTACAGAACTATTTGCTACCGCAGCTATATTACTGTCGATGCATGTGTGCTATCTGCAGCATAGCAAGGAAATTGAAATTCAGTAGGATTCCACTTTGTTTGCATAATCTAACAGATTTTTAAACCTGTAAGTAATTCTTAGCACTTACTATACAAAACCACATTAAGAAGCACTTGACAACAGGCTGAGCTAACCCAGTATTGCAGCAAAAGTGGATGATCAACTTTGGATTACTGTTAATGTTTGGCTCTGTTTGTGGTTTTAGCTGCACTATTCTTACTCTTTCTTTGTTTAGACATTTGTTAAAAACTATTTAAAAAATTGTCACAATCTCTTTTTTTTTGTGTGTAAATGTGCACATATGCTGTACGTGCTTGCTTGCATGTGCGTATTTCTAAAATAATGTTTTTGTGTATGTGTACAGGGTGTGGGACAGCCGTGCATGGCAGGTGACCAATACTTTTCCAGCCAAGCAATACATCCAGACCCACTGTGACATTTCTTCAAATGGAAACTACTTGGTGTCCAGCAGCAACGGCTTCGGAGGCCAGGGCTGTGAAGCCACGGTGGGTTGCTGGCTGTACAGATGTTGAATAGATTGATTCTGTCAGCAGGTTATCTGTTGTCTGGATTTGTGTTAGTTGATGCAGGAAGGCCAGTGGATATTCAGTTAATACCAGTTCTTTTTCCATTTTTTCTTAAACAAAACAATAATTGGACATTAACCTTATGCAGATGGTCTATGAATGTTTCCCTTGTGGGGTTGACTCCCTTAGCTTGCAGCTCGACCAGTTTCCTGCCTAATCTGTATCTTCTAAAAGTAGCAAGAGACAAATTTCAAATACCCAGTTAATCCTGTGCAGGAGCACCTATTTGACTAACTACCAGTTCTGGTTCTGTAGTACAGTCCAGTCTAGTAAAAGTCAAACAGGATTTTTTTTTGTTTAGAATATATTACATGCATTTATAGGTTTTATTACACTACTGCCAGTTTTTTAGCTGTCATTGATCAGATTTAAGTTTAGTTTTAAACTAAGCCCCACCAATGTTGCTCCATGTTTCCAACGGAGCTTTGAAAATGAACTTTTATTATCTTGCATTTGATTAATTTGTTATTTTATGTTATGACTGTTTCGCTGTTAATGTTAGGGTGGATGGAAGTCAACAGTTGACAGTTGTTATGGCAAAATCTCAAATTTGTCCACTGTTTTATGCAGATAGTTTTGAAACTTCTGACACTGCCATTTGTTCTCAGTGGAGTTGTGTCTGTGTTACTAGCTCTGGGACCTCCGTCAGCCTGGCTGTAAGGTTGTGGAGTACAGAGGCCATCTCCAGACCACAGCCTGCTGTATGTTTCTGCCTATGGCTCCTAGTGGTACAGCTTGGGTAGCAACATCCTCTCATGACGGCTCTGTCAAAATTTGGGATCAGAACACAGCAGGTAACACCCACTCATGGATGGAAACATTTCTATACAGAAAGACAAATATAAACACACATGGACACACATGCTGTACAGACAGTGTTTGGATGTTTAGTCTTTTTACACCAACTCTCCCTCCGCCATCCTCTGTTCAGTCTGTTTAGGGACGTTGTCTCTGGATGGTGCTGGTCCACTGGTTTCTCTGGCTCCCAGTGACTCCAACAATCTGCTGTGTGCCAGCTTCAACTCTGGCCTCCACCATATCCAGGTGGGCCAGGGATCAAACCAGGCTCAGGGTTCTGGGGTGGGTTCAGGTGGAGTTGGTGGCCTAGACATAAAGGTTTTGGCACGCTTCTGACAGCCCAGAAGAGCCTGGTGTGACTCATACCTGTGACCTGTGATCAGCGTGCAAGATCGTTCTATAGATATTTTTGCTTTACTAGACTGCCATACAGTGAATAATGACAGAAGAGATCTGTGAGAAAGGGACGGGATGATACTGACGTGTATGGAGGATGCACCTTTTGTCCTACAGAGCCACCTGGACGCCCATCATAGCTGCTCTTCTGGGAGTCTGGACAATACATCTCATTGCCCAGTAATTGATGAGACTATAACACCAAAATGATCCATCTTGGATTGCTGCCTTCTTGGATCAAGCCAGAATAACTGGGGATTACTCTGTTTTATACACAACTTCAGCTCAGGAGTTGACGAGATGCTTCATGCACATGTTGTGTTGCTTTTATTGGTGTTGCTGAATACATGTTTGGAGGACATCTTAATGCGGCAGGAGAGGTGTTGAAAATTTGGAAGCACTCTTAGAGCAGGAAAATCCACTATTTATTCAGGTGTTACTTCTCCTGAGTCTGATAGAGGATTTGGAAGCCAAATAGTATTTCATACTAAGAGTATGTAATTAGTTTTTCTCCTGGATAGAATTTAGTAGGTGCAGTTAGACCTTCAGTCTTGTTTGTAATACTTTGTGGAAAGCTTATTTTATTACCAAAACTGTAAATAGGAACACGTGTATGTTGATAAAAAAATAACTTGATTAGTTTGTACTGTAGCTTTAACTTGTCAAGTGTTAGGCCAAGTGAATCTACGACACAAGACTGTATAAACACGGTTTGTTTTTAGGTAGAATTCAATCGATAAAGGTTTTTGAAGATCCAGATTCTGATTTTTTTTTTTTTTTAACTGAAGCTGTTGATTGTTGTTATATCCAATATAACATATATAATACAGAACACATCCAATATATTTAAATTTGAAAATCACTATGCAAAATACCAGAGTGACTGACAAACCTTTTCCTTTGCCAGTTTTAGCAGCTTAGAAATGTTTTGTTTGTAGATGTCCAAGTGGCCATTTCTCCCAAAGACAGTGTGGTTGCTATATCATCCAATTCCATTTTTAGAGAAATGTCTGTAACCAGAGGAACAGGATGGACTGGTCAGGCGGTGGATCAAAGTAACCAGTTTAACGGTAATGTACACTCAGGTGATTCCAAATGCATTTATATGGATAATAACTGGTTTAGTACCTACAAAAAAATTGGGTTTGTTCCAATGTTGACGTATGGCTTTGTCATACGGTGCTAATTCATTTATTTTTTTCAAAAATTTAGGGAACACTACAAGCAGTATGGAACCAAAGGTAATCATACATTTCATTTTGTGATAATTTACTTTTTGGGTGTTTGCCACTCTAAATATCACCATTTGATATAATGTATTTTATAAAGTGAATCTTTGTCAGCTGAAATATTCAACTTGGTCACAGACTTCTATGTGGTACTTACATGTCATTAAACATGAATGTTTTCATCTCATTCAGTAGTGTACTGCAGGTAAATGAAATCATTACTATATACCAGCTCACTCTGTGAGAGATGTCAATACAAATCAGTTGTATGTACGTTGTGCCTACTGTGAGATAAGATCTAGTAACATAACTGATCATGTCTAACTGTGACATGTTATTAGCATGTTTCAACAAGTTCACACCTGAAAGCTTCTGTGTACAACACATACGTACACATTTTCTCAGCTACTGTGCAGTCTTCACTGGGGCTGACTGGGTTTAATTTTTTCGCTCAAGGGCACCATGACAATCTGTTTAAAGAATGGGCTTCCCCTGCCCAACTGTTTCTAATCTTTTATTCACTGTAACAAGAATGTTCTTGCCTGTTGTGTGACCCATAACAGAATTATGAATACATTAAGATCACCCAATATTATCAAGGGACTATACATTTATGTATATGCCTTGCCAAGGTATTTTCTAATTTATATGTATGTATTTCAAGGCATTTTTGTTGGATTTTCACTTTGTCAAGTAAACAAGGTATTCCAAAACCACCATGGGCTTTTAGGAAACACCAAAGATCTATCAGTGCTGCCACCTAGTGCCAGACATGTCTTTGTTAGAAAATGATCAAATACTGTTAAGTACTACAAAAAAAAAAAGAACTCATGTATATAAAGTGATTCATCCAATAAAAAGAAAAATGAAAGCATAATGGATATTTAATCTCAAACCAGACTTGCATTAGTTTCAATGTATTCCTATATAACGTTTGCATACTAGACTGAACGGTGACACATTTGACTTGTTTCTATACCCATTTCTTAACATTCTGAAATAATTCTGATCATTATGACAAAAAACACATGGTCACTATAGACTCTTTATATACGGTCTTCGGATCACAAACACATTCACACTTTACAAGGATATCTGCATGACATTATTAATGAATCAGAAAGTAGAAGACTTTGTCAGACTGTGGTGTTTAATCAAATCTGGACCTCATTTTCACACAAAAAGAACCATTTACCCATCAATAGATTTGGATAAAGACACACATACACACACAAAGTAGGCAACAGCAGGCAAAACAGTTTGATGCTTGCCACATCACTGAAGTACAGAAATATAAAAAAAAATTCTAGTCAAAGTTCAACAGATACAAATAATTGCCTTAAATTAAAAGAAAAAATATATACATTATTGGCACAGCATGTTATAAATAGCAGGCTACATGGAATAATAGGAATAAGAAGAATACAGTACAGTAAATTAATGGAATTACTAGCCATTTAACAGGAAATGTACAGACAGAATAAATATAATCTGAATGTAGCATTCAATCCAGTGCTGAGATGCCAACAGAAAGATCCACTGGCATCTTTCAATATCCAAGTGGTAATGTCAAGCGGTACATGAGTACAGCTAGTGGCAACTTTAAGTATACCTATCTGTTCCATGATATGGAGCGTTGAAGCTGGTTTTTGTCTCAGAAACTGACATTTTTTTGGTGCTATAAATAATCAATTACTGTGCAATTTGAAGAGAAACAATTTAGCAGTTTTCAGTGTCTAAAATACAACACCCGATAAGCACCCCTTAAAGATCCTGAATCTTTTGCAGTCCTGAAGCACAGTATCACACATCTGTGACACTAAGATCACCTGACTCCAACTTTAGTGCCACGACCCATTGGAAAACTGAGTAAACCTTCCTTCAGTAATGTATATGATAATTACAATTTAATTAACACCTTCATACGTCACACATGCAGTCATTAGTAACACATACACAAGTCATTAGCTACAGACTGTAACCACACACTACAAGACACCAAGCTCAAGTCTCTGTTTCAAGTCGGCTTTACCTCTGCGAATTAATGAAAAAGAAGCAACACAATTTTCATTTTACACATTTTAAAATTTGCATGTCAGAGCTCACAAGATAGACAGAATGGCTGTGATGAAGGAATGAGAGAAATTCAGCGGGTTTGTATCCACAGTCTTGTAATGTGAAACAGCCCCCATGAGTGATAATTTGGCCTGTACAGTACAGTCATCAATGAAGAGTTTGACTGCAGCGGTACAGACTCATAATACAAATCCCCAATATAATTCTGGCCATTTCATCACATCACATTTTGGAAGAGTTCTTTACCTAGGCAGTTGACAACATGTATATGTCATAAAAGCATCGCATGCAAGAAAATCCCAATTATTTTGGCTATATGAGCTGGGGGGGGGGGGTGTTACTGCAGGGATGATCTGGGTGTGTTTGGGGAACATTTGTTGTTGCATTTTGCTGGCACCAAGCCTCAATTCCAAGATAGAGATAAAAAGCACGACAACGGGTCTAATAAGAATGTGTCTGTACCTGGTGTTACTGTGAATATTAACACTGCACCCTCACTACACTGAGAGACATTAAGAGTGGGGTAAATAAAATGTATCCCAAAGCATCTCACACAGCCTGATAGCTGCGGAGGAGTGAGTTCATGTGAGTGTCAAGGGTATAAATACTGGTTGGTTCTTTGGCCTCAGTAGTGTTGTAAGAGCCCTCTGATCAATTCAGCCATCCTGCAACATCACTCCCGTGTATCCTCTTTCTCACGAGACACTGAAAGCAACATTTGCCCCCCCACAAATTTTGCACAGCATTAGGGTCATTTGTATAAAAATGTACAGAGTCCATATGCTATAAATTGAAATTACAAAAAACTGTGCCAAATATGAATAGATGACGATGTGTGTTAAACACAGAGGAGCATGGCAGGGAAAGTCTCAGTCCGTTATCACAGTACATGATGAGAAATCTAAAATAAAAAAGGCAAAAGACAGAAATAATAAAGACATAAAAAACTCTTTCAAACTAGCAAACTAGAGTTGGGTATAGTGATGAACACTAAGCACGTGTCTAAAGCAGTTTTAACATGTTTCACTGTATGTATCAATCAGACTGGTTGTAAATCCCATTAAGTTATTCATAAGAGCTATTACCACATACCAACATGAAACAATTTAAAATAAGGTAGAACAGCTTCACGCCTTCCTTCTCCAATGCAGGGTCAAATGGGGTTGTACAGTACAAGCTTGTACTTTTTCCTCAAAATCAAAAGACACTACACCTAATTTAATCTGTAATCAAGAAAGAGAAAACTGAGAAATGTACTATACTTCCCAAAAAATCCTCATCCTACAAGATGTATTAAGACACAGTACTTCAAGACAGTGTGACGCGGCTCAAAACAAACCAGGTAATTTTTCCTAAACCACTTTTGCGGTTAATTTGCTTGTGCATTCACACATTTAAAATGTTAAAAATGCCATTACCCCAATTTAAACTTTAGACCCACTAGCTACAATAATTCAACATGCTAGTATCAAAATGATGAATGAAAAGCTGGATTTGATCTTGACCAAATCAAACATAGCATTTTCAACACAATGCAAGTATTGTAAGTTACTGAGACAGATTTCAATCCATATCTGAAAAACTGTGACGTGACTCAAAGAGAACAAGACATGATTTTAATATATGTACTTGATATCTCTTCTCCAATTCTATGTGTTGGGCGAGTCCCTGAGATATTGCTGCCTTTGCATTTTCTCCTGGTCTGATGGTGACCTTTTAAATACAGTTACTTTCGATTTCACAAGCTTGAAACATGCACACACACATTAATGCATTTGCACACACATTTGAGTTAGTCACCCAGATGCATTTGCTCATGCAACCATACACACATTGAAAAAGAGGTCCTAATGTCAAACTATTGCCACTATGGAACGGTGACAATCTAGATCTACATGATGTCAACATTTTGGACGGTAAATGGAATAAATAAATCTTACTATGAACAACTATTCAACATCTTGAGGATTTTTACATATTAGAAATACAATGTTTGTATCGGTCCCCTGCATCATACACCCAACCGCTTTTCTCAATTGAATAGTTTCAAAAAGGGGGAAAAAACGTTTGTGGACAAACCTATGTAAGAATCGTAACCCCCCAGGTTATTCACAAAGATATAAACAAACAAAGATACATTAAATATGCGTATTCATTTAGCACAAGCAAAGAAATAAATTAAAAAAAATTCAAGCCCCAACTTGGAAGTTTCTCAAAAGTAGCTGAGGTGTAGAATTAGGCCAGCATTCAGAAAACCATGGACGGCTCTCTGATTACATCCTCACAGATGTAGCAAAAACCTTTCACAGCCTTGAGACAAAAATAAAAGAATTGTTGTTTTGGTTGGTTTGTGTAAGCTCCAAGTCAACTGTCCACACCACTGAGGATTCTTTAAAAGGTATTCTGTAACTAAAATCAACTCAAGACGTTAAAATACTGTTTTCAAATCTAGTTTTGTGCCCCACCTGACAATCGAGTTGTAAATACCCAGTAGTTGTGTTGCTGAAGATGTGTACAGGAAACAGCATTGTGACATCAGCTGCAGCTGGATCTACGTTATCCCCTCCCTCCCCCTCATCCTCGCTGCCACCTACTGCTCCCCGGTGCGTTCCAGGCTGTCTATGACGCGGCTCAGCCTGATGTTAAGCAACCTGATCTGAGTGTCCAGGTGGTCGATTTTCTCTTCAAGTGGACCTGCCCCTCCTCCGCGACGCCAGTACGCTCCCACAGGCCCCGTCATGAAGTACACGGCCATGATGAAGCACAGCGGCAGCACCGCGCGCTCAGGATCGCCCTCAAACTTCTGCAGGATGTAGAGGCAGGACAGGGCGAACAGCGCGACGCGTGCTAGCCAGAAGAAGCGGCCGAACACAGCGTGCAGCAGGTAAAAGAAACCCCCAAGGAACATGGAGAGGAACCAGTAGGCCAAGAATACGGCGGCAAGCAGGAGCAGGGCGCGTGCCGGATAGTTGGTTAGAGATGTGAGGCTGAAGTAGTGGCTGAGGTTTGAGGCTACAGAGGAGAGAAACGAGAGAGAAGAGGAAGTACATAGTCTAAAACCATTTTTTTTTTTAAAAAGTACATTCATAGAGCAATTCTTACAACGTGTGCCTTTCGGTCTTTGTTAGCAAAGTTGTAATGCATTTTACACTTACAGTCGATGCCCATCACATCCAGCAAATCTGACCAGATCTTCCAGATGGTGTCAAGGAAAGAGTCGACTCCATGGACAAACCGCTCCGTCGTTTTGGAGAAAAACTAATAGAAGCAAAGAAATAAATACAAAATGCAGACGGTTTAATCATCACATTGCATTTTCAGTCTAGACCTACTGTATGTATGGAATGATAGGAGTGCCACAATAAAGAATAAATATGTAAATAAAAGAATATCACAATAAATGTGGAAATATA
>JAVQJF010076703.1:0-10213 GCA_036023855.1 Gadopsis marmoratus | reverse complement strand
TGTGTGTGTGTGTGTGTGTGTGTGTGAGGGGGGGGTGGGGCATCTGTGGAATCGTAGCTCAAAGTTAATTCACTTTCACAGTTTGCCAAACGAATGAATAAAATATGATGCTCCAGTTTGCGAAGGTGGGGGGGGGGCTCTCTAATTGGAATTTCTGTCGACTGAACGAAAAGTTCTTCTTGTAGACAAATTATTCACACACACACAGTCCATTTAATCAAGTTGGTCAATTAGGTAACCGAAGGTGTTGGCGTAAGCTACATGCTTAGTGATGTGGGGATATGAACATCTACACTGATCAAAATAGGCAGGAAATAAAAAATGTCTGCAGTCATTTGCTTTTTAAACATTTACAACAACTTTATTCATGATTCACTTTGCGTCTTATTTTCTCCCCGTTTAACGACCCTAACGGCTACAGAAATACAGGAAGTCAAACATGCGGCCACAGGTGATAACTCTGGACAAACACTGGCGAAATATTTTCAAATGTTTGCTGCAAACTAAAGCCGACAGACTTCTGGGAAATCAGCTCCGCTGCGTCCATCCACTGAGTCCCGCAGCCAGTCGCAGACGCACAGACAAAAACAGCAGCCCCCCATCCATTAGAGGTCACATGTGGGCGCACAGCTCATAAAACTGGTGGCGAGAGGGGGTGGGGGCATGACCGTACTGACGTGGTTGCTGGTGACACAGTGACATTGACGGAGATAGTTACCGTAATATATATACGATAATCTGAACAGGCCCTCTGTGCGATGTCGCAACTGCAAATAAATGATAATTATATATATTACCGTGTGTGTCTATTACTGGTGCATTAACTTTAATTAATGTTGCACCTTGTGAGGGTGGAGCTGATTCTGACTAGATCCTGTTGGGTAGTTTAATCTGTAACAGTGCATCTTATTTCATAAATAGAAAGCACTTATGCAGATTGTCCTCATTCACCCATCGACGGCGAAGGTGCTGGGAGCAACCCAGGGTTCCGTGTCTTCACTTTGACATGTGGACAGGAGGAGCCGGGACCGAGCCGCCAACCCTGGGATTACAGGTCTACTCTCATTAGACCTCATTTGGTTAAAGTCGTACCACAATAAAACTACAATTTGTGGCTCTCCGTGTGATCACATGCATGGCTACTCCTTTAAAAGGTCTCCCAAAATAGCTAAATAGCTCAAATCGTACCTGAATAGAGTTCTTGAGAAAATACGTGGTTACTTTCTGCCTCTGCTGACTGATGAGTGTTTATAGGATAAAGATTTGTATTTTCAGACACATTAAACTCTGACCTACATTTTTCTTTTCTCTCCCACCGTATTCCTCATACCCCCCCCCTCTGACAGGCCTAGCTGGCAGTACAACTCAGATTGGTGTGAAATCGCCGCCTAACATGCGGGAAATTGGCTCTGTTATTTTTGGAGCAGAGTCATGGGGGACCGTCGGACCATCATCCTCTCTCTAATGAGCAGGTGATGGAGGCATAGCTGGGGAAGGAGGTGGGTGGTGGGGTGGGGTGGGGTGCATGGCGGCTCGTACACCACACACATGGCAGATGTACAGATTGGAGCTGAGAGGCAAGACAGCGCTGCCAAAGGTAGCCGAGAGGAAGCAGAGGGAGGAAGAGAAGAAGGGGTGAGGTGGTGTGATGAGATTTCAAATCTTACTGGATTTAACAGACGACATCACCCCGATCCTGGCCTCCATCCGTCGGCTCCCCGTTCGATTTAGAATTGATTTTACTGATCACATGTAAGGCGCCTGGGTCTGGCCCCAAGCTTTATAGCAGAAATCCTGACCCCCATATGAGCCAGTTCGCAGCCTTAGACCCTCAGGCTGGTCTCTCCTGGTCGCTCCAGAGTCGAGGCTTAAATCTAAAGGTGACCAAGCGTTTGCCATCAGGACCCTCGACTCTGGACCGACCTGCCAGAGGAGATGAGGCTGCAGAGTCAGTGACCTCTTTTAAATCACTTCTTAAAAACACATTTTTATAGGCTTGCCTTCATGTGATGTCGTCTTTATGTCTTCATATCGTCTTTTTATTGGTTTCAATTATTTTTATTTGTATTTATTAATCTTTTATCTTGATCTTGCTTTTGTTTTGCTTTATTTTATGTATCTTTTACTGCTTTCTCTTGTATTCTTTGAGTATCCTGTCTTTGCTTTGTCTGTCAAAGCACTTTGTAAACTCTGTTTTTAAAGGTGCTATATGAATAAAGTTATTATTAAAGTTATTACTCACTCAGTTTCAGTTCTGCAAATGAGCGTTTACAGAGACAGACTCGGCCTGGGTGTGGTTTTCGCTGGAAGTCTCTGGTTTAGGTTTAGGTGGGGGCTAAAAGCAGAGCATCACCGACAACAGAGAACATACAGAGCAGTGGATCCGAACTTCTTCTTTTTGCCGGATGTGAACCCACAGCCCAGACACATTGACAGGACATGTGTTAGCTTGATGGATTTAAAAATGAGTGATATTTACCACTATTAAAAAAAATAAAGCGTGGTTAAAGGGCTTACATTTATTCCAAGTCTGTCTTAAAACAAAGCTCACATGCTGACATGTACACAGAAAGCAACAAGCCCTCCAAATTAAACACACTCACTGTTCAAAAAGAAATCTATTTCGTGATGTGACAACACTAGGGGTAAGGTTTGGTTAGGCTTAGGGACAGATTGTGGTTTGGGATAAAATGACCTTTGCTTAGAATAAAAGGTCAGGGAATTATTGTGGTCGTGCTTTGACTGGAAGTAGAAAACAGCTGTCTCCTGTGCTTGAGCCTGTTGTAGACGGCTTTGTCACTTGCTGAAACGACCGATGCTCCCGAGAGCACGACTAATTGATCGGGGACAAAGTCCACAGTCCTCAGTGTGTGAAACTGCTCACTGAAGTCCAGCTGAAGCTAATGTGAGGCGTCAGCAGTCTGACTTTGTCACGTCAAGGGGACGTCTTCCAAAGTTGCTGCATGGTCATTGTATTGCAAAAATTCCCTCTTTGCTACATGAAGGGATGTTAACACAAAGAGGAGATATTGCACTAAAGACACAGACGCTTTGGAAGATACTCTTTCAATTTCATGAACTGAGATCACACCCACCACTTATAAAGAAATCTGTAGAACATATTCAATGTACAAACTGCCACGAGACAAATTTTCCAGTAGGTTGTGTCAAGTTTCGGGAAGCTGAACATTTCAACCTTTTGTCAATACTTTTAGCATAATAAAATAAAAGTATGGATCAAAACCCAGTAGGTGGTGTTAGAGGGATGCGTGTCCTGTGCCGTCTGCCCAGCTGCTACTTTATTGGTTATTGTGACAATTAAAATGTAAAAAAAAACACCATAATCACACTAACTCTCCTCAACACCAATTTGTTGATAGTTATACTTCCAAATCATCATTTATATATTATTTAAATTAGCTGAGCTTCTCCATCATTTTTCCTCCCCCCCTCCTTGTAGCTGCACAGGTAGGCCCCCTGCAGGTCAAGTACCCCTGGTTGGGAATCACTGCTGTAAAAGGATAGTACAATAATGCACATGGACACAGTACTGGACTTGGCCTGTGTGTGTTTATGTTCAGACAATGGGAGTGGGGGGGGTTCCAAGCAGGGACGTGTCAGGCACAACTCATCTTTAGCCAAAGCAGAACATTGTCTACAACAGAGAACATATAGAGCACTATAATAATAATTAATAAGCTGTAGGGATACACTCTGATTCACACGGCTGCAACATTTTAGACACACACACACTGCGACTCCTCGGTTCATCAGAGTATGTTTATTTCATTTCTTATGAATATGCTGTTACAAACATGTAACAAATCTTTCATCCGGCTGAGGGAGCGCACAGGACCTTCATCACACCACATACCCCAGGCAGAGCCCACAGATCCTGTGTAAGGTGCAGGAACTGGAGGTGTAGCGGCTGAGAGCAGCAGCTAAACACTGCCCCCTACTGTCACACACAATAATCAATCAATGCAAAAGAGCATACAGCAGGCCCCCTACATACATGTGATCATATTCAGTCAACAGTCAGTGCTACTTATTTGCACCGCTGTCTTCGTCGACGGTGCAGTAAATCACTTTGCACTCATGAAATCCCAAGATTCACCACAATGCCTTAAATTAAGATCAGTTACTGTCATTGTCTCCTAATTAAAAATAGAAACGGTGAAAAGCTGGAAGCTGCAAAGACTAAATTCAGCAACAATGTAGTCTTATTTACTCGTCATCGCACTTGACTTTACTTTCCATGATCCTGGTCTTTACGCTGTTCATGCTCTCTTTTGCGCAGTTGTACCAATAAAGTCCAGTACACAGTCTGTGTACAGCCGACGCTCAGGAGTCATTTTTTAATCCCGCTCAGTCTCGTGGCGTGCCAGTGCGAGGGGTAACGTGGTCCCACAGGGGCCTTGGAAGTGGAACCTGAAACACACAAAGAAATGTTGTCTTATTCAACAGAGTGAAAACGGCCAACGCGTCTGACTGTGCGACAGCAAATGGAAACATACATGAAGCGCATGGTGGCCGGCGTGTTTTCCATGTTGAACTCGGCCACTGGGACGCCTCTGGCTGCCACCTGAGGAGCAAACATGGCTGCCGGATACACGACAGACGACGTGCCAACCTGCAGAGTGGGATCATATCGAACATTTGAAATAAAAGTAAATAGCACAAACTTTTAAAAGAATGACCCGAGTGTAAAGGTAAATGTCCAGGTGATCCATTTCAAATGTGCCCCTTTTTATAAGAGACATTGTATATTAATAATAACTGACTAAAGCAGGGTTTTTTTTCTCTTTATTCCTAATTAATCATCTTTCTCTGTATGAGTACACTCTCCAGGTCTGCGTCTTCAATCATTTAGTGAAAAATATAAAAACACTTATTACAATTATTATGGGTGTATGCAGAAATCCTGAAGTTAAATTCCAAACCGTTTCAACATATTTTAAGACTGCATTAAGATTTATTTAGAGATTGCAAAACAGTCTTACTTTGACCTAATTCGGGAACAAAATTCAAGAGAATAAAGTATCGACTAACCCAAAGGCAAGGTTTGATAAAAGTAATAATAGTCACACACTCACATTAACAAAACATTTCCATTTGGACTAACAAATTCAACATTGGCCATAAATTATATTAAATCATAGGCAGTCTGTCTGAATATATGTTCCAAAAATTAATACCTCGTAAGTGCAGAAAAAGTTTTAATACTTTTCAAGGGTCTTAATACCTTTTAAGACCCCGCGGATACCCTGTATTAATGGTACGGAAAGAAAGCTGGCCAAGTGCATTAGTGAATTTGACAGTAGTATCGTATGGCAGTAGTATGCACGCACACACACGTACCACGAGGCAGAGGTCACAGCTGTCAAACACTTTCTCTGCACGGGTGAGGATGTCTGAGTCCAGACTCTCTCCAAACCAAACCACAGCTGGTCTCAGGAGACCGTGACAGTCTGTCTGCTCACACCTGAATGAACACACACACACACACACACTTTGACAAAACAAATCACCTCATTTGAAAAGAGCAGAGCGCTAAAAGACAACACGGGTGTGTCTCACCTGGGCAGCTGCTGAACTGGGATCTGGGCATCAGTCGTGTCGGGGTCTGGAGCTCTGAGGAGAAAATGAGTGGCGCGAGTGGAAAAAGTGCAGCTACAACCCCAAAAACACGTCATGTTTCTTACCAATTCATGTCATCCAATACTGACACTGAAACCGCTGTACACTTAACACACGTTTAAGCTGGTAAATCCAAACCATTTTAGGTAAGATGTGGTTGACACTTTCATTATGAGAACACTGCCAGCATTACAGCTGCCTTCTGTTTTTGACACAATCACAAAGATTTTACTATAAAAATACAACAAAACACACTGCAAACATCCGCACGAAAACTAATATCCAAAGTGATACTTTCAATTACCTATTTATTTAATTGTATTCATTTATTTATTCATCTCCTGCAGGAACTGTGTTGTGTTTTAATTTAATTTTAACGCAGAGAGACGTTTACATCACCGACATGACCCGTGAACTGCAGGTTGGCACCAAAAAAAAAAAAAAAAAGGATAAGAATCTAAAACAGAGGTCCGCTTTAACATCACATGATCAGAACGGATATCAGTTTTGAATTTCAGCACAGTTCACCGCCGTCGTTTCATCCGAGGCAGAGGCTGAATTTATTAAGAGGGACATTTCGGCGATTAAAAGCATACCTTTTAAATGTCAGCTATGAGACAAAGTGGCTGCTAAAGTGACATTTCATTTCGATAAGGTGTCATTTAGACGGGCGTCTTTTCCTGCTGGCATTTTGTCCTCATATGAAATATGATCAGTATCTCTCACGCATTTTCTCCGACACATTGTCACATTGTTGAGGCGAGCAGCCCGATTCGCCAAACGACACCGGGTGAAGCTCTTACCCTTTGCCCTCCAGAGCGGCACAGATGGGGCTGTTGTAATTGGCTGCTTCGTGACCGCAGCTCATACAGCGCGTTTTAAACAGACTTCCTGTGATGGACGACACAAGAGACAACAGATTAGCGCTGAAACCACGAGTCGATCGATTGGTCGGACGGCAGGAAATTAATCAGCTGCTATTAATACAACGATACAACCTGCTTTGTGTGATATGTCAAGTAGAAAAGGGGCGGCTTCTCCAGTTTGAAGGCTTGCATATTTTTATCTTTAAAAACTTCATTTCTAATTTTATGATGAAAATAATCAGGTGGGCAGACGGTACAGACTGAAGGGCAAGGAATTCTTTTCTCAATTAATTATTAGAGCCTATAAAATGCCAGAATGTAGTGAGAAATGCTCATCACAATTACCTAACAGCCAAATGTGTTGCTGTTAAATGTCCCGTTTTGTCTTGACCACATTTAGGCTTTTTTGCTTGAGATATTACTTTTATATTTTTTACTTTAATGATAATAATAATAATAATAATAATAATAATAATCTTTTATCAGAATAGCTAAAGATGCATAGATAAATGTCTCCGTTTTGAATAATATTTTATCTTGTTAAAATCTCCTCCTTCTTTGTCATTAAAAATCCAGAATCTATAAATAGAAGTTGAACTGCTGGACAAGAGGAGTTTCCTGCTCATATGTCATTCTGCACGGTGAAGCTCAAACGTACAAACTGTAGGAACAAGAGGAAAAACACACGTTTGAGTGCAGGGGAGCTCTAAATATTGATTGAGCAGTGGAATAATTAAAGTTCCCCTCCACTCAAAAATATGTTTTTCTTGCAAAGAAGAGAAAAGTGCATGGCTTCGGGTTTGGAAGCAGCCAATCCCGGTGCGATACTCAGCTTGCAGGGTGTCTGATGTGGAAACTTGAAGCCTCCGGAGCACACACACACTCTGAGAATGGACTTTACCGTGAAGCAGGAAAGGTACAAACTGTTATTACTAGGGGATCTTTAAGAATAGATCACTGCAATCATTCAGTCCCTGCCTTTCTACTCGCCGTGAAGCTCCAGGATGTCTTTGGATCCGGCGCGGTGGTGGAGCTCGTCGACATTCTGACTGACGACTGTAACCCTGCGTCCCTGTTCGCTCAGTCGCTCCTGGCACTCGGCAATGGCCAGGTGGGCGGGGTTGGGTTTTTTTGTGAGCATGACCTCGCGGCGGTAATGGTAAAACTCCCACACGCGGGAGGGGTTCCTGGAGAAGGCCTCCGGGGTGGCAAGGCTCTGCGAGGTGAGAACGTGAGAAAGGGTCATCCACTAGAGGGAGTAGGGTAGGGAGACCCAGAACACACTGGAGGGATTATATACATCTCATCTGGCTTGGGATCCCCCCAGGAGGAGCTGGATTTAAAACCAGTGACGGTAGGCTAAATAACAGAGGAGCCTCTCATCACAACACAATACAGTTCAGTAACATAGTAATATGGTTGCATACCTGCGCTTGCCATTTTCTCCAGTAGCCTCCTGCGCCTCTGAAGGTGGGGACTCCACTCTCCGCGCTCACGCCTGCTCCGGTGAGGACGGCCACGTCCCTGGCCTTGGAGAAAATCTCCCTGAAGGCCGCCAGGTCTTGAAACGTGAAACACACACACACAAAGACTGCTGGTCAGGACGGGGGTGTCACAGAAGCCGTAGCTGTACTGAAAACAGAGACAGACCTGAACTGGGTCTGGACATGTCTCGGCTGCTCCCGAGCCTTTTCAGGTGGACGTACAAGTGAGAGCTTGTTGTGCTTCTGCAGGTGAACTGGCGCCCAATCATCTGAAGGAACATGTGACATTATGCACCATGGAAACACACTTAAAATTCAGTTCTCACCTGCCATTTAAAGCGCTGACTTTACACACAAAGCTGTCTGGTTCTCCAAACTTTGACAAACGAGCAACGGGGTCAGAGTGTTTCGGGTCAGCCTGCAAATGCCTTGACAAGTGACGTGTGGCCAGATCAAGAGTTTGTTTGATCAAGGTCTGGCTGGTGTTTAGGTGTTTAGGTGTTTAGGCGACAGGCACCCTGCGGCCAGCTCGCCCTGGGGTCCTTTAAGGTCATTGCGAGTTCACGCAAACTTAATTATATTTGCTAGCTATGTGGCGTGAGCAGTGATTCAGCTTCCATAACACAGTAGCGTTACGATAGTTTGTCTGCGCGAAAACAAGCGGCCAGCTGGCGGTGAGCCGAGCCGAGCCGAGCCGAGCCGAGCCGAACTAGCCACCTGTCAGCAGGTGAAGTGGAGGTTAGCAGCGCTAACAAGCTAACAAGCTAGCGCTGCTAACCACAGAAACAGCAACGCCAGCATCGCACAACCTCGTCGTGTATAGTTCCAGAGAGGAGCTGGCTCTGAACCAGCACACCGACCTGTGACGTGAGACCCGAATCCAGCCCAGGACCGTCAGCTGCGGGAGCCAGGAAGTCGTCCGGGAACTTGCTTGCGCTCATTGGTCGGGGCTGTCGAGGAATGAGCCTATCAAGCGGGTCAGCGAGGAGAGTAACAACCGCTGCGGACACAACATTTGACCAGCAGATGGCGCCTTTGTACTACAGTTGTCCTGGATTCGTGTTTTATTTCCTACAACCGGTGTTTTGATTTGTCCGACGGGCTGCCGTATTTACTTTTAGCCGTAGTTGCTAATAAAATTGACTGTTGTCTCCACCAGAGACTAGAATCCTGTGTGATCTTTGATTGACTGACTGACTTGATAGTCGCTCCAATGGCAAATGGCAGTTTCACAGCAGCCAGGTAAACATACACAAACGAGGCAGGTAAGAATAATGTTACATGTGTTAGATGTTCCTGTGGTACTAAACTGTAGTGCTACATCAGCTGGGTATAAGCCTGAGACTCTTTCCCCAGTTTCCATCCCTGCAGTCCTTCTGCTGCTCTGTAATAATTAATAATGCCATAAAATAGTTGGCTCTTTAAAGGGAACAGCAGCTACAGGGTGTGGTCTGTGTAGATTTTTGACAGTAACCTTTATCGACCCCGCTGCTCAAAATTCAAAAACCTCAGCCAGTTTCATCAAATAGGATTTGTTTTTGGATCGTGTCTTTCAGTGTGAACTCCATAAGTTGCATTAGAACAGGAGCCACGGCTGGAATAAAGGGAAATGGTTATTCACTGTACTCACTGTGAAGACTGCTGTGAGATTTGTTATATTTACAGCCAGCGGCCACAAGTGTTTGGCAAAATATGACCAAGGTCCAGGTTTCAATATCAAGTGTGAACTTTATATTTTGTGTGTATGTCCAGTCCTGTGCTTGTAGGTCCTGTGAATCTGAAAATAGGTGCTGCATGAAATGTATTATTTATATTCAAAATGTATCTGTAGATTACTGTGTGTGTGTGTTTTTTGTTTTGTTTTTCAGTTCGATTTCCCCTCAATAACATGTCAGATAACTGTGAAACAAATGCTATCACGTGTTCCCAGAGGCGACATCTTTGAACTAACTACATATTAAATCTATGGAGAGAAAAGCAGAGAAAAGCAACACATCCAACCATTTCAGAAGCTGAAACCAGAGACCGTTTGGCCATTTTCTTATTGTATTTTTTTTTTTTTCCTGCTTGAATAAATTACTTTTCAATCGATTACCAAAATTGGTTGTTGATTTAATTTTCTGTTTAATTGGCCAAGTGATTCATTTCAGCTGTCTGTTGCAGTTCAGTGGCCGGAACCTGAGCAGGTGGAGCCGACTGACAGGAGAAGAAGGCTGCCGTCTC